>CAHIKZ030000798.1:297500-300000 GCA_903632075.3 Acanthosepion pharaonis
GAGCAATTGCCATGAAAGTATTTGTAAAACAGACAGAGAGAGGCGACGGCACGTCTGTAAGAAAGTGACTGTAGACGAGATGCCAGAGCAGGGCCAATTATATTGCATATCTGTCTCTGGAGCCTATCAAGAACCCCGAGGCAAACAGAAGTGGCTCCAGACCATATATGGTAGCAATACTCCATGCAAGGGCGAATTGTTGATTTGTAGATCTGGAGGATCGATTCCGGGGAGAAAAATTTCCTGACGCGGCTCAGGGAGCCAACTTTCCTTGCGGTGGACGAAGCAATTGACTCAATGTATTTGTTCCATCTCAGGTCAGCAGTCAACGTGAGACCGAGCAGCCGCAGAGAGTTGCTCTCGAGAAGTTGAGCGTCAGACATTCTAATGGAGGGCAGGGAAGGATCTATGTGGTGATTAATTAATTAATATATATACCCACACGCAATCCATCGCTAATGATTCTGAAAAAAAATGTTCGGCTTTTTTTACTGCTCCTAAAAGTACCAGATATTTTCTGACCTGCTTTACCGTTACAAGTTTAGGCCAAAATTGTGTATTTCTGTCATATCAGGACTGGATCTACCAAACGTTATCTTCCAGTCTTGACAGGGTTCAAAAGCATTTATGCGATCTTCTTAAAGGATGACCCATATTCCACTTTACAGCCCTTCAAACCACGGGTCTACCCCTATTCTATGGCTATTTCGATGCCAAATTTTCAGGTAAGCCTTTAGTTCCGATAGTTCATAATTTTACAGCTCGGACTCACCATTATATGTCCACGGAATTTAATCAAATTCACATTCCTTCAGTATTCCATTCGGAAAGTGGAAGTTCCATTTAGACATTTCTTTTATCCCCACCCCCGAGATCTCTTACTCTGTGGAACAAATTCCCGCGTGGATACTCCCCTGAAAACTACAACAATCCAAGTCAAGATTCAAGAGTTGGAACTTCAAAATACAGTGTAACCCGGATGTAAGAGAGTTGTCGGGACCTGAGAGGAAGTCTCTTATATCCGGGTTTGGTCTATTTTATATACATTAACACAGGCTCTGATTTGGGACCAGAGAAAATCTCTCTTATATCCGGGTTTCTCTTATATCCGGGTTAAACTATCATTATAAAAAAGAAATTGGAATCAGTCAACTGTGCTTAAGTTCTATCTGTTGCTTGTTGCTTTCACTTCGTATTAATGCCCTTGGAAAAGGTATAAATATATTTCTTCCATCTCCCCATAGGTGTGGATTAAATAGCAGAGTAGATTGGATTTTCTTTATTCCTGGGTGGCAGTGTGAGAGAAACATGATGAACACGAAATCAGAGAAAAAGCAACAAGAAACAGCGAAACTATCTTTACCAATATATCATGACAATTCACAGATAGTAAAGAATTAGAACCTGTTGGAAGGCATGATCACTCATACCCTGAACGCACATGACATTAAAAAGTTGTAAAAATTAATGTGCTAGTCAGTGGTTCCCAAACTTTTCTCGCGGCCGCATTTTCCGAATGAAAATTTGCTCGCGCCTCGCCAAATGGGAAGCCCCGGTGAAAAGGTGCAAACAGCCCTATAGCAAAGAAGGTCCAGAAAGAGGGATAAAGGGAGATAACCGAAGTCAGAAAATTATCATTGATAACCCTCTAGTCCAATTTGAGGAGCCGAGTTATATATACTTAATACAAGGCAAAAATATCACAATGGTAACATCAATCAATAATTATTCATAACTATTTACAGTGGAAACTCATGCATGCAATTACAAATAATCCATAGTCATATTTTAAATGTTGAAATCAAATTTATTTTTAGCATATGAATTTTTTGAAATTGTTTCTAAATCTTTGATTGTCTTTCAATCATTCCGCCCCACGTGCTACCCTTTACCGCCGCACCTGTGAGGCATGTCACACCTTTTGGCAATCACTGAGCTAGGGGCATTAGAATTCATTATTTTACGGTGAAACGTCTGGATTCATCAAATTTTGATATTTTTAACCCTTAAAAGATAATGACAAATTTACCACAGTGTATATATATATATATATATATATATATATATATATATATATATATGTTGATTTTCTAAACGTAGCTTTAATGTGGCTCAAGCCCTAAAGTATGGGGTATCCAGTAAGGATCGAACTTAGTCGTAATTGTTCTAGCGAGACAAGCTTTCTAAAGATTACATCATGTCGAGATGCCCAAACCGCAGTATATATATATATATATATATTTAACGTTCTTTTTTATAAATAAATTTTTTAATAAATAAATTGTCGGACTTTGTTCATTTCTGTAATATATATATATATATATATATATATATATATATATATATAATATATATATACACACACACACACATATATATATATATATGAACATATAATGTAGTTCTGACCACGAAGCCCATTAAAAATTCTCATATTTGGAATAACTGTAAATATTATAGCATCACTCACGTAATAAAACATAGCCTGACCAATACCATG
>CAHIKZ030000798.1:305000-395000 GCA_903632075.3 Acanthosepion pharaonis
GAAAAAAAAAAGATGAAAGAAGAAGATTGATAATACTACAGGTCGGAAAGTTAGAGGTAAAAATAGAGCAAGAGAAAGTAAAGAAGGAAGAGAACAAGGTTAAAAAGGAAGAGGGGGAAAGGTTAAAAAGGAAGAGGGGGAAGTATGGGTCAGGGGGAGGAAATGAAAGCAGGAGGAAAAGAAATGATATGAGATGAAGACGAAACAATGGGAAAAATAGAGGTCGAAGAACATGAAAATGGCGGGGGGCTGCGGAGAAGAGAAGATAAAGATGAAAGAGGGGGAAAAAGAATAGTGCAGTTCAAGGAAGGAAATGAAAATAGGAAAGGGTGGGAGGAGAGGACGAAACAGAAAGAAGAGGAGGAGTCCGAGAGATGAAATGAGATGAAAGGAGTGGGTAGAAAGAAAGATGAAAATAGGGGAGAAAGAGGAGGAGATGAAAACAGGTGAGGAAGAGGAGGAGATGAAAACAGGCGAGGAAGAGGAGGAGATGAAAACAGGCGAGGAAGAGGTGAAAACAGGGGAGGAGGAAGAGGAGATGAAAAGATGAAAACAGGCGAGGAAGAGGAGGAGATGAAAACAGGGGAGGAAGAGGAGGAGATGAAAACAGGGGAGGAAGAAGACGAGATGAAAACAGGGGAGGAAGAAGACGAGATGAAAACAGGGGAGGAAGAAGACGAGATGAAAACAGGGGAGGAAGAGGAGGAGATGAAAACAGGGGAGGAAGAAGAGGAGATGAAAACAGGCGAGGAAGAAGACGAGATGAAACAGGGGAGGAAGAGGAGGAGATGAAAACAGGGGAGGAAGAAGACGAGATGAGGGAGATGAGATGAAAACAGGGGAGGAAGAGGGAGGAGATGAAAACAGGGAGGAAGAAGAGGAGATGAAACAGGCGAGGAAGAAGACGAGATGAAACAGGGGAGGAAGAGGAGGAGATGAAAACAGGGGAGGAAGAGGAGGAGATGAAAACAGGGGAGAAAGAAGAGGAGATGAAAACAGGCGAGGAAGAGGAGGAGATGAAAACAAAGAAGGAAGTGCGGGGTGGACAAAAAGACATAAGAGGAAGAAAGACGAGCGTATAAATAAGAGAAGGAGATAAAAACGTGAGAGGAGAGAAAAAGGAAAGAGAAGAGGACGGTCAGACGAGGAGATGAAAGTGTGGTAGGAGTGGGTGGAGAGAAAGATGAAAGAGAAAGAGGACAAGAGTACGACACTGAGAAGGGGATTAGAACAGTGGGAGAGAGTAAGATGAAAGGATAAGCACGGCGATTTTTGAGTCGTAGATGAAAAGGGAGGAGAAAATCATGGAAGAGGAGGAAGTAGAAAGAAAGAAAGAAAGAAAGTAAGAATAGAAGCGATGAAAGTGGCTGTGTAGGAGAGTATATTGGGAAACGATGTATGCAATGGAGGATGAGATGGAGACAAAAAGAAGCGGAGGAGACAATAACGATGAGGAAGTAGGAGCAAAAGTGAAAGCGGAGTGAGATTTAGAAGAAGAAAGAGAATGGTCAGAGGAGGAGGTGATGAATGAAAGAGAGAACAGATAAAGTAAAAAGAGAGGAAACGGTGAATATTAAGATGGCGGCAATAAAGGTATTGGAAAAGAAAAAACGAAAAATGAAAAAGTAGATAAAGCAAAAGAAATGCAGGGAGGGATAAAGGAAAGAATTAAAATAGCTCAAATAAAGAGGAGAAGTAAAAGAAAGACAAAAAGAGAATAAAAAAGTGGGAGTTGGAGGAATAAACAAAGTATAGGAGAAGATGAAGAAAAAAGAAAATTTAGGAGCAATGAAAGGATACCATGTTCGAGGGGATCAAAACGCCAACGGGGAGTTTAAAAAAAGAACCAGAATATGAAATGGGTGAAAAAGGAGAAAAAAAGAGAGTAGAAAAGGATACACACATACAAAAATAAGTCATGAAAAATGAAGAGGGAAAGAAAGAGAAGAAGAACAGGGCGTATAGTAAGAGTTGAGAAGACGATCAAGGAGGAAGAAAAATGGAGGAATAGTTAAAGGGAGAGTATGAATTAGAGAAAGAAGATGGAAAAAAAGAGAGAGAGAGAACGTGGTGTACTGAAGGAGTGGAGACGAAGCAGAAAGAAAAACTCGAAGATCGTGATTAAAGAAGATCTACACTCAAGGGTCCCACCTTATTCATCGACAGCATTTTAGATTATTTACACTTGAGGGAGAATGAGTGAGAACATGCAAGTATATCTTTAGTAATCAGGTCCCGTAAGAACAGCTTATACAGGAAACGCATTCAATACAGTATCTGTTCTCAAATTAAAAATATATCCAGGAGAATAATAGCTTTTCAAACACCTGCATCTGACTTGGAGAAGGCATATTTCCAGCCTTCAGCGACAAGAATTTGAACATCGAAATTAAAAGCTTGCATTCGTTACAATTTGGAAGATTGGCGTTACAAAATAAATTTAAAAAAAAAATACCTCCCAAATCCTGGAGTCTGAAATTCCATTACTTCTAATTTATAACATTATATTAAAATTCTGAGATGACTCAATGCCATTATTCTACGGGTTGATTCAACGAATATCTCCATCCTTGTTGTTTTTATCATTCAGTCCAGTCATGTGCTATAAGTGATACACGCTTAGGCAATCTTGTATCTTTCGATACATGACTGTCGTTTCTTTCTGCGGTAGACCAGCTGTCATCCAAGGTTATAGAACCCGGTCTGTCCTGCTATTTACCCATAGATGGGCGGGGAGAGAAGAAGATGATTCATATCTTTCCCAACGGTATTAGCACGTAAGTGAATTTAATGGATTTGACTGGAATTCGAATTCGGCTTTCCGATTCCTCAATCCAAGACTTTTCGTTTATTCGTCTGTACTGAGGCTTATTTGAATAACATCGAGTTAAATACTGTCTGACATTTCGAGATGAGCCATTAGTCTATGAGTTATTTGAACGGATATCCCCATCCTTGATGTTTTTATCATTACTTTCCCTTTATTCGTTTGTACAGAGGCTGACTTGCATAACATTGGCTTAGATATTTTCTGAAATTGTCATTATTGTCTGCCTTATTTGAACGAATATCTCTATCCTTGTGATTTTTATCACTATTCTTCCACTGATTTGTACTTCTCGTTTTCTGAGATTTATAATATTTCTGCTAGTTTTTTTTTCTTCTCATAAATAATTCTAAATCTGGACATTAAATATTCTTCTTAAGAGCGTGACTTTTGGATTATCATTGCCTAAATGCTTTCCTCGAGATGAAGTACAGATAAATTACAAATTGATCTGGAATTGGGATGAATTTGGCACCGATCCTGAATCGATCATAAAAAATCAGAGTGAAGAAATAATAAATATTAAAAAAAAATCAGTTACCTGGGTGTATGGATCATTTATGACAAGATTAGTATAGGAGGTTAGGGAATTTATACTCCAAAAAATGATGGAATCTCATGAATCATAGAGTTGCCAATTAGTTTGTTTAGACTTGAATCATGAATGAAGCCAGTATCGTCGGAAAAAGCGTTTAAATCATCAATTTAATCGGTTCATAGTAGAATGTCACGTGCACAGGTTAAACAAATAAAAAAAAAAGAGAAATAAAAAATATATATCCCTAATTTTTTTTTTAACGGTAAGATATTGCTTGAAGCATTCCATGTACAATGGTATAGTGCATCTTTTTCACCAAATAGATAGCCGTTCGGATTGAGGAATCGTAGTTCGAATTCCAGTTGAATCCATTACATTCATTTACGTGTTAATACCCTTGGGAAAGGTATGAATATTTTTCTCCACCCCCCCCCCAGCTCTGGGTAAATAGCAGGACAGACCGAGTTGCCTTGGATAGCAACTGCTCAACTGCAGAAGGAAATGGCAACCTACTGCGGGGAAAAATCTTCTTCGTTAGTCATATATCGAAAGATACATGATCGCCTAAGCGTGTATCAAGCATGACACAACTGACTGACTGACCCCAAAGTTCATCGTCATATACAGGACTATACAGTGTAGCGCAGATAAATCATGAAAAAAATTAATGGATAATTAAAACAGCGTTTTTCACGTAACAAATTAATATATTTCAATGAAATGTTATACATAGTTGGGCATATATATAAGCTACAAAAAGGAGCAGGCCTTGGCGACGGCATCTCAGTCCATGTTGGATATGGCGTCCTTGATAGCTGCCTTGAAAGCCTCCTTGGAGTTGTATAGCCTCATGTTCTCCTCCGACACAAAATAGTGGTGAAGATTGCAGTTTGGTGATGCTTAGAGGATAAATCGAGCGACCAGTGTTACGGCAAGCAAGTGGCGCCTCTTGCGCACATAAGTTTTATAATTCATGTCTTTCCTTGTCAAATCCATTACATTCACTTAAGTACTAATACCCTTGGGAAAGGTATGAATCCTCTTCTTCTACTTCCACCCAACCCAGCTATGGGTAAATAGCAGCACAGACCAGGTTACCTTGGATGGCAACTGGTCTACTGCAGAACGAAATGTCAACCACCGGCGCGAAAAAATCTGCCTCGTCAGTCATGTATCGAAAAGATACATGATCACCTAAGCTTGTATCAAGCATGGAACATGATTGAGTGATAAATTGCTATTGTTTTCAAAATCATGTTTCGTAAATAGTAGTCAAGCCTGAGGATTTATTGACACAATTAAAAAAAAAGGGTAATGTAGTAATTTGTATAACTACATCAATACATCTGGGCCCATGATAAGATGACTTAACAGGTGTTCAGTTATATATACCTCATTTTATACCGAAGAAATTGTTCTGATGAACTTTCCTCCGTGGTACCTGGACTTTATAAATTTAAGCGTAGTACTAGATTGGTGGAAGAGGCAAGGTGGAGTCATGGATTAAGGAATCAGAGAGCCGAGTTCAAATTCATTACATTCAGTTACGTACTAATACCCTTGGGAAAGGTATGAACACTTTTCTTCTCCCCCACCCACAAAGCTATGTGTAAATAGCAGGACAGACCAGGTTCTATAAACTTGGATGACAACTGGTCTACCGGGGGAAAAAATCTGCCTCGTCAGTCATTTATCGAAAGATGCATGATCACCTAAGCGCTAAGGCACATAACTGACTTCGAGAATTATGCACGCAGACATAGTACTGTCTTTAGTTTGTTCATCTAACCTTATTTGAAAGCCAATCATGGTGACTGCTCTCATGAGTTCTCTTCCTTGGTAACCTCAACTGCATGTATTTAAGCGTGCTACTAGATTGGTAACTAGGCCTGATCGTTTTATTGTTGAACTAGCTATGTTTTTTTAGTTTCTTTTCTCTCTTGTGGAACCCCCTCCCGGTTTCATGCTACACAGCCACCTGCAATCTTCAGAAATTTAAATGCAATGTCAATCACCATCTTCTGTCTTCCTGAAGCCTGTTCTTTTATTGTCTTCAAAATGTAAGGCTAAAGTTGAAACCCCCCACCCACAAACTGCTCCTTTTTTGACAGACTTCCGTGTGGATGCTTCGCTGAACGCAACCCTCTTAACCTTCTAGTCAATGGTCAATCGTTATCTGTTTTCCTTTATCCTTATAATCTTCACTGCCTACCACCTCCTTATGCCAACTTCATAACGATTTTAACAGTAACCCTCTACATTGAGTGACTCTCGAGCTTTGTACTGGGTGAATTTTAGTACAGAAAACCATATCGAGGCGCCTGTCAGAAGAAGATTAGCATCGACTCCTGAAATAACGTTCTACTGTAATTTTGGTTAGCTTCATTTGCCGAGGTTGAAACACAACTTTTCGTGACTAATTAAAACGGTTTTGAAGTCTTCATCGATCCCTGACTCGTAATCATCTTGTATGAAATGAAGTGTCTGTCCTCGTCTTGTGACAGGGCTTTAAACGAAGCTGTTACCCGAGTATAAGTCGAACCAAAGATATTGCTTTCATTCCAAGTTATCCCTGGTATCTTAATAGCATTAAGCTCTTGCTTGGGGGTTGAAATAATTAAAAAAAAAAATATTTATGTAAAACATATGCTTGGTACCATCTCCTTTTTCTTTATCTGTTTCATCTTCTTGGTCATTTGGTCTTGTTAAACCAATGTTCTTATTGAAAAATAACAGGAAATAATATACTAAATAACTTCTAAAGCTCATTGAATGTGATGTATGTTTGAAGAAGGCCACAGAATACAGCTGCTGAAACATAATAGAATTAAAAAAATTAAAATTAAAAAAATCTGCCTCGTCAGTCATGTATCGAAATATGCATGATCGCCTAAGCATATATCACACATGACATAACCGACTGTTACTATTTTCCCCTCTTTTCTCTTCGGAAAATATGCACGCAGACACAGTACTGTCTTCAGCTTGTTCATCTAACCTTATTTACAAGCAAATCATGGTGACTGTTCTCATGAGTTCTCTTCCTTGGTACCTCAACTGCATGAATTTAAGCGTACTACTAGATTGGCAATTAGGTGTCATTGTTGAATTAGCAAGATGTAACTGTAAGTTCTATTCTAATAGTTTATTTTTGCACTTCCCACCAATGGAACTCTCTTCCAGTTTCTCATTTCCGCTGTCATCTCAATCAGTCAGTTATGTGCCATGCGTAATACACGCTTCGGCAATTATATATCTTTCAATAAATAACTGACGTGGCAGATTTCTTTCTGCAGTAGACCAGTTTCCATTCAAGGCTATAGAACCCGGACTGTTCTGCTATTTACCGACTGGAATTCGAATTCGGCTCCCCGATTCTTCAAACCGAACTGCTATCCATTACTCCAGCATGTCTCCTTCAAAAAATTAAAAAAAAAATACCTTGAATCTGGAATCTACTACTACTCCGATTATTTCGAGCAAACTCGAATGCCATTAACCAGTTTCTTTCATTCTTCACTGCCTCCAATGATCGTCGTTAGTTCTTCACTCCTCAAATCAGTATGTGACGTGGCTTCCTTATTTCTTATTTATAAATAATTTAATGAGTTTTTCTCGTTCATACTTCAACCACATGAAATTAAGTGTACTACTAGATTGGCTACTAAATCTTATCGTTCTACTGTTGAAGTAGCTGATGTAACCGTAAGTTCGATTCTAACCGTTTCTTTTCTTGCAGTTTTCAGCTCTGGAATTCTTTTCTGATTTCTTTCTTCTCTGCCATCTACAATCTTCAAAAATCTAAATGCAACATCAATCACCATCTTCCGTCTTTCTGAAACCTGCTATTTATTGTTCTTTCACATCACTAAAATATTATCATTCTCTTTCATTCTCAGTAACTCCATGGTTTCATAGTGGTATTTTCGACTTAAGGCGAAGTGATTTAAAAAAAAATCCGAATTCGAACTGGCGTTTGTCTATTTTGATTTCTCTGGCACTGGGTGAAGCAGTCTACTCAAGTCCCTGGGCAAGGGATCGAACATTTAATAATCAGATCGAGGGAGAAATTTTGTTCCCGGACTGACTGACTGACTGACTGACTGATTCAAATTTCATACTGAAATGGTTTAATTCATTCCTTATATATCTACCCCACTCGAACAAATCTATATATGATGCCTAACTCCCGGGATCGTTGTTAAAATATATCCGCGTCTTACAAAACAAAAATCAAGTATACGAAGCTAATTTGTAATCGGCAGCAGACACTGGTATCTGTCTGTTACGGTTTTATTTTATGACTGGAATCAATTAATATTTGTCGCAACTATGACTTACAATCAAATTAGCTGATTCCCAACGGAGACTTTTATTTCCTCATCCCATATTTCATAAAAGCAAGATGAATCGGGCGGCTTTAAAGAAAGAAACTAACACCAAGAAAATGGTCTTGTGAAGAAAAAAGAAACGTAAGTTTTCCCGCCCATTCAGCGAAACTACGAAGCGTTTGGAAACTTAACTGTGTCCAATTCAAGAGGAAATCTGCTTATGGTTAATTTTTTAAAAAATCTTTAAAACTGATCTAACTTTTAGGTACTGAACTGGATTTTCCAAAACGTGAAAAACATTGAGTAGTGCATGCAACAATAATATTGACATCAATATTGCAGAAAATCAATATGGCGACAGTGAAGCTCATCACAGTTTCGGACAGTCGATTTTCTTTCGTTGCAGTTTCATACTATAAAAAGTACAATGCACTACAGTAGTAAAATAACTTTTAATGAATTTTATTGCCAAAATAATTTAAATGGATTCCGATAGTAAAATAACTTTTAGTGCAGTTCTATAATAAAATAATTGTTTATGTATTTTTAGAGTAAAATGTTTTTGAATGCATTTTAGCAGCAAAATATTTTTAATACATTGCTATAGTAAACTAATTCTCAATGCATTTCATTAATAAAATGTTTTAATACATTACTATAGTAAAATAATTTAACATATGTGAGACTCTTCGTTATGGCACAAACGTATTATAGTCTAATGTATTAATGATGGTGACCGGAGTTGATTAAGACGGATTCAGGCGTAATGCATAAATAGGTTAATACAACGCTGCTTTGGTTTGCTTCTCCATTTCAGGTTGCGTTCTACTATAGATATTGAACACTTAGTTCTCAAGTTCCGTATAGATAACGTTCATTTTTTGTTTTTACTTTTCACTGGCGCATATATATATATATATATATATATATATATATATATATATATATATATATATATATATATATATTTAAACACACAGTAAATAAACACTGTGTGTTAAAAAGTGCTCAATATCTGGCTACAAAAATAAAACCTGTAAAGCGAGTTAATGTCCTAAAATAATAAAACGCTGAATAAAACACTACCGCCGTTTCGACCGCCAAGGTGTCGTCGTTAACTCATTAATATATATATATATATATATATATGATAAAATACAGTTTTATGGTATGTTATATTGATTGGCTAAAGTTCTCAATATCAGAGATAGAGCGTATGTAAATATAAATGTGGGCATTGCAGTCAAAACACAGCGACGACAAACCGTTCAACGCAGTCGTCAGGCCATGTGCATTGTGTTTTGGCTTGGCTATTAAAATATGCTGGTCAAGTAGGCCTATTCTATTAATTTAACGTTTACTTTGGTGGACAGTAAAGGTTATGTTTCGAATTATTCTACGAAGTATTGAGTGGAAATAATTGTGGATCCAGATACATTTTGTGGATAGTTTATGATGCTGTTTGTTAACTTTTTTTTAAATTCATTATTTGTTTTTATTGAATCTTCGTTGTTTCTGGTTTCAGTCCGCTAGACACAAAGTTCATATCTAGCATGAAGCTATGCTGATTTAGGTTGCAGATTCCTAAATGAATACAGTACGTATATAATATAATGCTACGGTGGTTCGGGTTGCTAATCCAGACATGTGTATAGCACATATCTAATATTGTTCCAGACGGCAGATGGATGCAGCGCGTTTCTAATATAGATTTTCGTTAGTTCGGGTTGCAAATTAGTCGAATCATACAGTACATATCAAATATAAAGCTTCATTGGTTCATATTGAATATACTTAGATGCGTACAGTACATATGTAATATGAAAATTGTGGGGAGTTCACTCACATCAAAGCCTTTATTTCACGGAGCTAAAAACATATTTGACAGGAAATAAAACGTAAGCAAATAACAAGAAAGGTATAGTAAATTCTATGTCAATTTTATACAATTTATTTATGTTTTTCTTGTGTATTGGCGTGTGTATTTTATAGGTTACAATTGTTTTATGGTACATGTGATAAAGGGGAGAATTTACTCCGTGGTATTACAAGACATATCAAAGCAGGAATTTACACACATGTTGCCCGTACCAAAGTTCGTGGCGAAGAGACTGTATTTAATGCCTTTTAGAGGGATGTATTTCCTGCATGAACAGATATTGTTGTATGCTAGGAGTATTTTAATTATTATTTATTTTATACAATATTTTTATGATATTGTTTTATTTTATTTATAATTTTCTTTATTATTATTTTATACTTTATTTTTTATTTATTTATAGTGATAATAATATTCCTACAAGCTACATTGATTAAGCTTGCAGACCCAAGGTGCATACACTTCTCTAATATGAATCTTCGTTTGTTCGGGTTGCAAATCACAGACGCACCGTCGAGTAAGAAAACAACGGATTTAAAACTTGAACAATGACTTTGCAAATACGTAATTGTTCTGTGACTGATGTGTCATGGTCAATCAAGCTTCGCTTGCAAGACATTCATGAGCATTCGTAAATGTCTGTTGATGTTTTTCACCCTGTCTGTGAAGAAGCAATCTCAAATATAACACAGTTCGATGAAGATAGCTAATAGAGGTCATGTTCCCAGTATCAAGCATTGTTGTGTCGAGTTGCCAATCACTTTCATATTGTATAGAGCGTTGGGCCAAGACAAAATATGACAGGTTGAAAACTTAATAACTGTAATTGCATTTCAGCTTTCAAGTTCGCGCTAAAAGTCTGTCACGAGATACGTCGAAAAATCAAAGTTCAGTTTTAAGATTCGTTTACGGAGCGAAGTTAGACGGGAGTATAAGTCGAACCCTGGTATCGTCTGTTACCAGTTATCTTTTGTTTGTATACAGTAGACAGGTTTCTCTTCCGCTGTGTTTGACAAAAAAACGCTACGTATACCCTTGAAATACACATAACGGAGAAACTTGAGTAAACCCACTACTCCTCAAATCGTACTTTAATGTGGCTACTTTCCATATTTATATGCAGGAGAAGTCCATTGTCACAGTAATAGGGAAGAGCAGGAAGGGAATTACGCTGATCCCTACTCTACAACACATTCCTCTCTCTCTCTCTCTCTCTCTCTATATATATATATATATATAATGTAAAAGTGAACATTGATGTCAACACTCAGAGGCGACAGGCCGGTACATGTTAGTTAGACGCAAAGATCAGGCCGCGTTTACGATTGCGTCTAGCATGAAACAGTCTGTCGCCTCTGAGTGTTGACTTCAATGTTCACTTTTATATTTATATTTACATACGCTCTATCTCTGATATTGAGCACTTTATCTCATAAATATAGCACACCTTAAAATTATATTTCTTCATATATATGTGTGTGTGTGTGTGTGTGTATTTGCGTATGAGGTGACCTTTAAATATTAATAATTACCCACCAAATTAAGGAGTCGTCTAATACAACAGTTATAAAAAGCTAATTTTATATTCTGCATGTTTATCGGCACTAGTAAGTAGGTTAATATACTTGCGCCATGAATCGCGATAGGCGAACAATTTCCTCAGTATCGGTAGATATTCCGATGTAAATATTTTTACTTGAAATAATTCACATTATAATGCTGTACTACAGTTATAAATGTAATAAAATTACTTTTACATCTTGATTTCACATTAAAATGCAATATTCAATAGATGATTACACAACAATTTACAAAAGAATCGCTGAGCAACACGTACAATTAACAAGTAACGTAAACAAATCTTTCGTCGTTTATTTGTAGAGCTATGATTGCGTTCACACCAATCATTATTTTTGATAGTACTCTTAAATAACAACATTTAGGATAATATACAATCTACAGGGTGATTGAAAAGTAACTCCCCATTTTACAATACCTATAATTTATTTATTAACTATAATTTTTTATAAGAAATTGATATGAGAGGAAAGCGTTTAGCATGTGGTTTTATTTAAATTCGACATGGACACCGGATTCACTCCAGCTTCTCGAGCCGCCTAGGAATCGCATCAACTGATTTCACCAGAAACTCTTGTGGAATGGAAGATATAAGATCTTGTATTCGTCTTTCTTTCAAAGTCTTGGTTTCGTATAGTAGACGTTCTCCTTTGACTAACCCCAAAGAAAAATGTCAGAAAAATGGGTATTAAGTCAGGATTCCTGGCTGGACACTCATACAGAAAATAGGGAATTACTTTTCAATCCTCCTGCATATTTCTAATTAAAATTCATTATCATTGTGGCGTTAAATACGAACAAAATTTAGTATAACATGCGATGTTTATTTTTGGAATGGCATACATCATACGGTATTCTTTTTGCGTTGTTGAATACGGTATTGCAATGAATGTAAAGTGTTATGTATATTTCTTATATCTTACATTGAGCATTGTTTTTTCTTACACTATAGAGTATTTATATGTATTTCTATACGATTACATCTACCTATATTTACCCATTTGGTTACACACACGCACACACACATATATATATATATATATATATAATAGCTGGCCACTCGTATTCGGATATACCTGTCTACTAGGGCGGATAGCCAATCCCTATTGCAGACGCTAGCTCAGGTACATTTGTGTTTGCTCAAAACCCACAGAGACCACCTGTGGTTTGTAGTGCAACTATGCTGAGAAGATCTTAGTTATAGTTTCTGGGAGAGAGCGTGTTATCTAGCGTGATCACCAATTTGAACAAGGCTAGTACGCTCAAGCCCTCGGCCACGATGACTTGTGACTTCGTGCTAGCACAGCTATCGATGTCCTCAAGAGTTACGTCTACCCAATTATCACTGACAAGGCTTGGGTCAACCGGTGACATGATTTTCAAGCACTTCCCAAAGGTGCCGCACGCTGGGATCGATCTCAATCCTGTTTGATAACATCAGGAAGTCGCATTCCTGACAAATCGACCGTGGTGAGATTCGAACCATGGTGAGAAACCGAACGTTCTAACCACACACGCACACACACACACACATATATATATTATATATATAAGACATGGGTATCAACTGGTGACTATCAGTTTTACGCCTCAATGCGATCTTCAGACGAAGAGTTGTTTCAGAACTGGGTGTAAGGATTTTTATTTAACCAGCATTGAAAACGACGAAGCGAATTAACGAGTAATGGAGACCTCGGAGTCACCATGAGCAAGTTAGGTTGTTTTGTTAATATTAAAAAGCTATACATGTCTATAAATTAATTTCCTTCGCTTTCAAGTCTGAAAGATCAAGGCACTCCACATATTAATTTTCTGTATTACTCGTAAATTATCAAAACGACAACGTGGACCTATCACAGTGTTTTCCTTTGTTTTTTTTTTTGTTTTTTTGTGTTCACCATATTTTTTTTAATTCAGTTTTCCTCGTCCAAAATTGGCTACCAACCAAGCCCAGTTTTCTATTTAATCCATAGCTTGGGGAAGTGATGAAGCCATGAACTGATGCTTTTCTCCAAGGGTATTAATGCAAACATGAATGCAACAGCCTAAGCCTGAACTTGAACTTGGACAGCTGCTCCGATACCCGCACATCTATTAAATGTTCACCTTGTATACTTGGGTATAAACTGATCTGCGTATAAGTTGACCCTCGCCTATTTTTCTACCTGAGAAATAGGCAAAAATGCAATCCAAATCCCGTGTATAAGCACCGACAGATGTTGCGGCTTTGTAAATTCCCATTAGAGGAGTTTTTTTTTTTTTAATGTCGTTTTAACATTTTGATATCTAAAAGGTTTTTAATGTGTCATTTATATTGTAGTCTCTAGCGTCTGTATAATTAAAAATCGATTAGAATATTTAATAAAGGAAAATGAATTCGGAAACTAGTCATTCATAATGACGGTAGAAATGGAAACGTAAGTGGTGTAAGAACAAAAAATATTCCGTAAAATGCTTCTAAAATCTAAGTGTTTCAGCGAAAAAGCAATTAATTCAGATGATTTGGCACATGTTTTTTTTTTCAACGGCACATGGCACAGTGGATAAAGCGTTGGTTAGATCCAGTGACAGGACCCAAAGAGTGTGAAACATGGCACGTAGAACTAGAACAGTCTACCCCAGTGAGCGAAATAAAGAGTTCAGTTCGACATTCCAACCAACTGAAGAAGGCCGGAGTATACAACGGCCGAAACGTTGTAATAAATATGGCGACAAAGAGGAGGACAATAGTCCGAATAATGTAAATATTTTTTTTTTTTTTTACAAAAATGCTGGTGAAAATTTGTAAAATACAGCCCAGTCAGTTATGCGCCATACATGATACATGAGCGATTATATTTCTTACGCATCATGACTGATTAGGCAGTATATTGCCATTTCTTTCTGCGAAAGACCAGTTGCCAATAAAGGCTATAGGCCAGTTGTCCTACAATTAAACACATAGCTGGAGGGATAGCAACAAGTTCATACCTTTCCCAAGTTTATTTGCGCGTAACTGATTGTAATGAACCTGACTGGATTTCGAACTCGACTCTTCAATTTCTCATTAGCCTCCCATTTTATCATCAGTTACTCTAGGAGTACGACCTTGTGCCAAACCAGGTTTGGCAAAACAAATACCGTAGCATCGATCATACGAACGTTAGCGTGATTATTACACTGATGACTACAGAAGGAGATTTGAGCATTTCCTGATGTCTGTGGTAAAGATACCATGCGCTGTATTTCGCGAAGCTTCGAGGTGTACTTAATTTCGGAAAGAGAAGAGGTAAGATATACGTTGGCAGAAAGCTTGCCAGCGTGCTGTAGAGATAAATAATCGAGAAGGTGTTTTGCGCATTTAGTTACACTGCTAGTCGGGTTTGGAACGGAGTCAATAGACGCAGAAATAACGGAAAATCCACGCCCACATGAAAGTGGGAGATCAAAGCAAAAGATGGGCGATATTCTCACTCTTGTAAAACTACGTAGGGTGGTCTAATGAAGCAAGTAGAAGGAACGTCTGCTGTACGAACAGCGTTTGGAAGAGAAGATCGCCGTTTGAAACGATCAAAAAGTACGTAAGATGAAAGAAGCTGCACACATGTTAAAAAAATAAAATTCGTAAGCATTCACCAAGACTAGATATTACACTATATGGGAAACAGGCTTCTTCTATGTACTGTGTGGGTAATCATAGCTTTCCACAACTTCCTATCCTTTGTAGGTCTTTCGATCATCGAACATCAGCATCGTTCAGCCTGGTCAGTAATTAAGGACATCTGGTACGGTAAGCGACGCCCTATAATCGAAAATAGGTTTAAGCTATAAATAAGTCATAAAGGGTTGATAAGACGTAAAAAAAATCAATCAATCTTAGTAATGTTTGTATTCTACTATATACAACTGCTTTCTAAGAGCAATAGTTAAAAATGACTTTGGGTGAGTGTATCATGTGGGTCTTGTTAAAGACCATCCTTCTTTTAATATTGTGAACTGGCGCTACAGAATCGCAAACAAAGAACTGTTACTAAATAACAAAAACCGCACCACTTGAGAAATATCAATGTCAGCCATAAATAAAATGGACATGTAATTCGAAGAGAGGCGAGTTCGAATTCCAGTCGGATTCATTACATTTACTTACGTGCTAAGACCCTTGGGGAAGATATGGATCCTCTGCTCCCCCACCCCAGCTATGGGTAAATAGCAGGACAGACATGGCTCTATTAGCTTTGGATGGTAACTGGTCTACCGCATAAAGAAATGGCAGCCTACTGCGGGAAAAAAAATCTGCCTCGTCGGTCATGTATCGAAAGATACATGATCGCCTAAGCGTGTATCACGCATGTCACATAACTGACTGATGTGCTAATAGCCCCGGGAAAGGTATAAATCCTCACCTTCTCCCCGCCCCCCAGCTATGAGTAAATAGCAGGACAGACCTATAGCCTTGGATGGCAACTGGTCTACTGCAGAAAGAAATGACAACCCACTGCGGGAAAAAATATCTGCCTCGTCAGTCATGTATCGAAAGATAAATGATCACTTAAGCGTGTATCACGCATGGTACATGTCTGACTGAATCAAGATCCTAACATTCCACACTTCTACAAGTAAAATGTTAGGAAGAAAAAAACCCTCAGTGCTGGAAAGGGCGATAACAGCTATTGGACTTGAGAAACCTTCCTTCTTGAAAAATTGTTTGAAGAGAAAGATTTTAAAAATTTCAACCGACAGCAGTATCCGGTTAAGGAATTTCGAATATTTCTTTATAAAGGAAAGTCTAATATTAACATTACCATTTAAGAGGGTTATTTGGGATATCAGAATCAAGCCCGCAAAGAAGTTTAACTATAGAGGTAGTGTCATCATAGACGAGCAAAATGTGGCGCAGAGATCCGAAGATGTAGTGGAATGGGAAATGATGCGTTTCAGAGACGAAGTAAAACAATTAAGAGATCGGAAAATTTCGTAAAAGGAATACGTGAGCAACGTGGACTTTTTAAGGACGGTGGAAACAAAAAAGGACATTTATAGTTACAATCATAAAGAGACAGGTGACATTTCAGGGACACATAATTTAACACTCACAGGACATATTTAAGGCAAGAAGAGAGGGGAACACCTGCCAAACGAGATTATGTAAATGGATGGAAGAGAAGGGACTGAGTGTGATTATAAGCGGACAAACGTTGTTTTGAGCTACAAAGGTCAAGGAGCTGTAGAATCATGATTACCCTCGTTCTGAAGGGACACAACACATATGTAAATTCTATTGAGAATGCGCGTTTTTCTTCTCTTTTTTATTTATTTTTTTAATTATCTTCAAGTTAATAGTCGAAATTACCTCTCGTTGTTCAAGATTTCAAATTTTACTTTTTCCTATACTAGGAATTTTTTACAAGATGCTGACGCGTGTTAAAATCCTCACAGTATTTAGTACTAGCAGCATGGCCCGGCATTGCCTGGCATGGCCCGGCGTTGCCCGTGCTTGATTCAAAAATCGTACGAATCATACAGCAATCGCTATCACTTGACTTAAAATATGTTTGCCCTTCCTTGCCTTTAAAGGAGTGCCCTTTGCCGTGCTGATGTTGCTACATGCCTTACTTCTATCTCACACTGTGAATTTTTTCTAAGCTCTATACTAAACATTAAATCTGTTACAAAAAAAGAACTGAACAAAATGAACAAAAAACGATCAGCTTTAAAAAAAGGACTCATAACTAGAAAAACCGAATGAAAAAAGACTGTTAACAACAAATACTTTTTCACACCCAACCCAGTTCTGCGGAATCAGAATCAACGTTGAGTTTAAGCAAGTGAATGAGCCAATTGGAGTAAAGTGCCATGCAGATTTAAATTTTTCCCACTTGTGACGAATGCAGCTATCGATTTTTTTTGCATGCTAGCATGCTACTTATCATTCGTATCAGTCAGCTGTTGGCTCTCATGCTAGCCAATATAATCTTCCTGCCTATTCGTGGCAGCCAGCTATAGGCTCTCACTCTGGCCAGTAGAAAATGGACGCAAACTACATGAAAACTGCCGTAGAAGCATGAAAAAATCGATTATTTCCACTATTGATGGGAGTTGGGAAATGCAAAGTCGGTCTTGGCCTTCCCACTAACTTGGAGCATGTGCATGTAAATTTTGGTGCAAATCCGTCGAAAATTGAGTCCGTGTATTCGTTATATACACACACACACACACACACATCCTGCCTTTTATAGATTGTTGAAACTATCGCTAACATTTTTGTCGAGATTTACAAACTCTACGTTTCGTTCAATTTCGTAAACCAATCGACGAAATATAAAAAAAACTTAAAGAAAATATAAGTAAAAAACAATATTGCCCCCTTTTTTTTTTATTAAATAAGTATTTGTTATTTTAATCACTAAATTGTTTTTTTTAAATAGTGTAAGTATTTTGTATGGCAAATAAAATTTTTAATTAAAAAAAATGACGGAAAATTTATTGTACTAAGTTTCGTACCCCAGTAAAACCAATTTTATTTTGTAATCCCTTATTTGCACATCTCACCAAACTTTGATTTCGATCGATCAATATATGGCTATTTTAGAGAGTGTGACAGACGGACTATCGGAAGCCACAGAATTATATATCAAACTGACCAGGGGTATTCAGAGCAACATAGATCCATCTAGCTCTTATCTCAAATAACAACTTAAAAGAGATTGTTTGGCCAACACAAGGAATGTTAAAAGATTCATGTTAAACAGGTAAAAAAATAAAAAAACAAAAACAAATGAAAACTACAGACAAAAGTTCATTTTCTCCATCAAGACATTCATTTCTGTAGTTCACTGCTACCAGCAAGCAGAAATATTTCTTCTCCTGATGATGGCCATGTTGGCCGAAACTAGTCGAGGAATCTAAATGAAATAATAATAATAAAAACGAAAGAATATTAATCTACAGCCCAGTGTGTCTGAAGATTTTAATTTTTTAATATTTTTTTATTGTTCTTCATTCCTTTCATATGTGATTGATAAGACCGAAGATCTACTAAGATAGCTTCTACATGGGAACCGCTAATTTGCCGAACAGACTCCCGAGACGGTGCTTCCCGATCACTACTAACTTAACCTATTCAAGTCTAGAATCTTCCGTTTTCTATCCTATATATCCGTAAAATCTGACATCCTCCTCTTACAACCATTCAATAATCATCTAGTTATTGAGTGGATGTCGGCCTGTGTATTGTTTTCGTGAAAATATGCACAAAACATGGCGAGATAATTATAATGAAACTGAAATATGAAATATTTTCCCATCAGTGGGAATGCATACATAATACCTTACATTGCAGTCAATGTAAGGTATTATATATATATATATATTTCTTAATATATATTAAATAGCTCTGCTATTTAACATTGAGCACTGTTTTTTCTTATACTATAGAGTATTTATATGTATTTGTATTCGGTGAGAATCTAACTACTTGTTTGATTTTTATTTCTGTCTTAAAAGATAAAATAGAATAAGTGATACACTTTAAAAAGCAAACCGCTAACACGCCATTGTTCTCTGTTCAACTTTTCGATTCCTTTGTTACGACGTAATAAAGATAACACATACTGATAAATAGAAACTAGTTTAATTATATTTTTAATACTGCAAATAAGAAACGAATTAAAAAAAAAAAAAAACGGAATCAAAACAGACTATTAATTCAAAGCCAACGTAAAAGAAGAAAATCTCGTTAAAGTCGAGATTTCAATTTCATTATCCTCCGTCTAAACAGTTAACGTTTGGTTCGATTTATGGTGCTATAAAACAAGCAATACAGCGAGCAGACGATATTTTATTCCCACTCAACAGCGTTTATTATCGAATTACAAATAATAAAATTGAAGGCGGCTTGTTTGTCTAATTAGAAAAAAGAAAAATAACGTTAGAAAAATTCCCTACTTGTATGGAGGCTGCAGACGACACAATCAAATCGTCCACTTTATCCTTGTGTCTCTTGCACCTCTGTGCTGCTTAACAGCATGCGTCCAAAAATAGAATAGTTATACAAAAAATAAAAATAAAAAAATAAATAAATTTTGAATAGGAAGGTCAACTACTGGTCGAATCATAACGGTTCGTACAATTCTTGAAGGTGTGAAAGCCTTTGATTAGATTTTTTTTTGTTTAGCGGCATATCAACATCTCTATGGGTTATTTAATGTCGATATCTAAATATTTTTTAACACAATTTTATGGTTTCAACTATTAGGTTGGTGCAAAAATAATGACGTAATAATGTCGTTTTTTGACGTATTTTTTAACGTCAAAAAACGACATTATTACGTCATTATTTTTGCACCAATCTAATAAATATATTTTGAACGCAATTGTGTGCCTACAATTACAGATAAAATGAATTGTTGGTCATTTTGATTTAAAAATGTATTGTTGGTAATTTTTTTTTAATATAAATATATATTTTCAGTGTTTTACTATAAAAATGTGTGTTTTTACACATTCATAGTGTTTTGATTTGGTGGGACCCTAGCAAGTGCTACCACCCGGGGTCAGGGTGGACCTGGGAACAACACCAATTAAGAGGTGTTTCCATGCTCCTGAAAGCCTCCTTTCTCTCGATCTCTTTCTCTTTTACTGCCGGATGTAGATGTAGAGAGTGCTGAAGGGTTTTGGTTGATTTGCTTTAGCGGCATATCAATCAGTATGGGATATTTTTGCCGAAATCTAAATATTTTGTGTGCAGTTTATTTATTTATCTATTTAGATAATAATATTAGGTTGGTGCAAAAATAATGACGTAATAATGTCGTTTTTTGACCTTAAAAAATACGTAAAAAAAACGACATTTTTACGTCATTATTTTTGCACCAACCTAATAGTTTTAATGATAAAAGACTTACTAATTAACCCATAGCTCGAGGGATAAGAGGTGAATCCATACCTTTCCCAATGGTATTTGCGCGTAAGTGAATATAGCGAATCAAAATGTGGTACCTCTCCGTATTGTAATGGTTTGAAAGCTTGTTTTGCTAAATCGATTACGACTGAGTAGTGAGTTCGATCCTCATTGGGTGCCTCATACTTTCGGCCTAAGTTGCGCTTAGAAAATCACTATAACGAAACAAACTGGAATTCGCACTCGGCACCCTGATTAACAATTCCGAGCCATTATCCATTACACGACCATCACTTCGAAGCTTACAGCACCTGGCATTTCCAAGCGGTCATCCATCTAGTTACTGACTTGGCTGGAGTTGCTTAACTTCGATGATCGTACAATTCATAGAGGCAAAAATGGAAGAAATACTGCTAGCCTACGGTATAACAACTGAAACACTATAAGCCATTATGATGCTCTACAAAACCACATATTCAATGGTCCGATCTCCCGATAAAACTACAGATTCTTTTATACTTGTTGAAGGAGTGCTACAAGATGACACATTATCACGTTGTATTTTTCATTCTTAACTTGAGTGACGTTCCCAGAACTTCTTTGATGCCATTAAAGACAATGAATTCTTACTACAGAGTAATAGATATTCTGCCAGAAAAATCACAGATGCAGATTACACTGATATTTTAGTGCTAATTTCCGATCTAATAAGACAAGCAGAAACCCATTCGTCTCACCAGAGTCTTGAACATTCTGTTAAAGATTTTCGGTCTCTCTGTCAATTCAGACAAAGCAGAATGCATGAGCTTAAATCAAAACGAAACAATCAAAACAGAATCTGGCACACCTCGCAACTATGTAGAAAAATTTATTTATCTTGTTAGTAAAATCTCCAGCTGCGAAAGTGACGTAAACACTTGCGTTGGTAAAGCCTGGTTTACTGTCAACAAGTTATGTCTTAGTGTGGCGGTCTGGACTTCCAGACAAAATGAAATTTAAAAATTAGACTTTTCAAGTCCACTGTTATCGCTCTTCTCCAGCAGTGACGGGAGATTCCTTCCTAAACTTTTTCTTAAGGTAGTGTGGAAAGTCATATTGTTTATTTTATTATTTTCATTTTTACTTATATGTACCAGCCATATTGTTGTTGCTGCTGAGGGTGTGTTGATGTAGTTTCCCTTATTTAGTAAATTGGTGAATCTGTAGTGTTCAGTTTAACTACCTCCAAAGCAACCTGTCCTGGGTTCAATTTCGTGTAAACAAAACGTGAATTCCCAAGTATGTTCCCATGTATATAAGGCGGCAATTTGCAAAGACTTAAACGGCTTCTTCTTGCATTATGTTTGGATATGCATTCTACACAGAAATAACACATTCGCATTTGGAGTAATGCATACAGTAAATGAATACACACGCGTTCTTTGTGGAAGGCGAACTCTAAGTGCAAAAATGAAAACAAATAACAAGAGATGCAACAAAATTAAATCCCATTCGACATTTACGACATTATTTTTAATGTCATCTTGCAGCCTTTAGTTCTTCTGTTACAGTTCCGATTCAATGTTGAAGCTGTTAAATTTGCATGTCTTTGTGATCTTGTAGTGCGAAATGATTGTCTTCTCTATGACTTATTCGCTTGAAGTTCTTTTAATCAGGGAGTAGCAACTGTTAAGGTCTCAGCTATGGGAAAATAGTGACTACCAAACAAAAATATAACAATATGAAAGTATAAAAATACATTTTTAAAGTAAAAATATCAGCACTACATTTTTTATAAAAAACTAACAATAATAAATACTAAAAATAAAATTACAAAAAAAATAAATAAACAAACACATTGTTAAAGTAATATGAGCAGCAGTATATTTTATAGTAGAATTACCAAGAATATATTTTATAGCCAACAATACCGTCCTGGGTATGACGATAAACTACATCCGCGTCCTGGGTAAGACGATAAACTACATCCTCGTCCTGGGTAAGACGATAAACTACATCCGCCTCCTGGGTAAGACGATAAACTACATCCGCCTCCTGGGTAAGACGATAAACTACATCCGCGTCCTGGGTAAGACGATAAACTACGTCAAACAGCAAGGCCTCTGATCAGGAGTTTTTGGAGAGCGTGGAACTACCACTTAATTGCTGGTGTTCCCAGGTTCACACTGACCCGGGGTGGTAGCACCTGTTAGGGTCCCAGCTATGAGTAAATAGTTAATCCCCAAACTGGGCTCAAACCACTATGAAAGTGTAAAAATAGGTCTTAATGCCAGAAAATCTTTTTTAAAAATTGTTACCAGCAATAAATTTGTTTAAAGAAAATTTCTTACCAGTAATACTTTTTTTGAAAAAAAAAATATTACCGGCTATACATTCTTGGAAAATAATATTACCAGAAACAGATTTTTTGAAGGAAAAATATTACGAGCAATATATGTTTGAAGAAAAATATTACCAACAATAAAAATTTTGTCAGCATTAAATAACCGATTGTAGCTGATATACCGTAAAACAAACCAAACCAACAATACATTTTATGGCAAAATGACCAAAAATAAATTTTATCTGTAGTTGAATGCATACAAATGCGTTCAATATATTTAGATTTCGGCATTAAATAACCTATAGAAGTTGATATGCCGTTAAACAAAATCAACCAACCAATCCTTTATAATCAATGATCAGAGAAAACGGAAGTATATACAGGGTGTTTCAAAAGTCACCTCATAGATTTTTTTTCAGAACTTCAACTAATTACCCATGGGAAAAAAAGGAACCAAATTTCAATAAGTGAGTTTTGTCACGCTCAGTTCAATATCTTCATTAACCAGTCTCTGAAATTAGATTGAGTAATTTAAGCATTGTCATTGTCAGCTGCAACTTTTGCACAAATTGCACTTTGTATGGGTACAGGTGCAAATCGTCTCAGTCTGCAATGCAAGGAAATCGGAGACCTCTTTAACTGTTCAGAGTATTTGCAAATCAATGTTTCTGTTTCTTGTTTTGAACGTCTTCATGATTCATGTATGTCTTCCATATTGTGGCAAGTCACCTATATAGCCATATTGGCTAAAGTGTTGAATTAGTCAATTAATAATTAAATTTAATGGCGATTTTCTGCCATGGAAATGCCAACAGTATTATCTTTGCGCAAAAAATGAAGAACTCTTTAAATCCAAAATAAAATTCCACGATTTTAGTTCTTTGTGTTATTGTAGATTTTTCCAAGTTCAATTTCCCTGTAACACCTTTCGCCGCCGCTTACATCCAGTGGTGTAACCATGTTTAGTGGTCCGGTTTCAGGGCGACGCTTTAATTACGGGCCAACTCTGCGCTGGTCAGTGCTGACGGTGGTCCAGTCTGCTCGTTGGCCGCTGGCCGCTTCGATCCACACCATCCCTGCCCACGTTGTGTTCTTGATCTCAGAGCTGTAGAAGATCGAATGCCGTCGTAGTTTCGCAGCGTTAGTCAAGCCGTGGTGGGTGCAAAAAATATCTTCACGACGAAAAAAAATAAGAGGAAAGATTCGTGTGCTTAATATTTAATTGGTTTGTATAGGATGTGGTACAACAAAAATTAAACCTTTCCCGAATCAATCACTCTAGTGACACTTGGCATTTTCTTAACTTCTGGAAGATTGTATTCAAAGTCTTGGAATTAGGAATTATGGTTGACAGCAGGCGTGGATTCCAGAGGCACTCCATGCGGGATCTCAGCCCAAAGTCTATGAGCTACCCAAAATCATCTGCTTATATGCAATTCGGCCCAAAACTGGCGTGGGGCCGAAGGGTTCTTGGGATTCTTTAATTTCATATTAATTCTAATAAGGATTTTCTTTATTCTCTATATCCGCTTTCTTAATCAGCTTGCCAAATTTAAAAAAAATTATCCACCTTCCATGGGAATTGTCACAGGGATTGCTTTTAGCTTAACTCCAACCTACTTCACTTTACATCTCTCACGACTACTCTGCCACGTCCTCCTTCCTTCTTGGTATTCTAACTCTTCCCACTGCTCATGGTATATAACTGTCTTTGTGACAAATCTAATTTTTAAAATGCGTAGGGCGTGGTTCATTCTCCTCATTAATTTCAATTCTCTGATTCCTTTCGCACAAACCAGAACAACTTCTTGGCATGACATGATTGATCTTCATAACTTCAACCCTAAGAAAAAGGGGTTGTTCCTTGTTTTCGTTTTCGCCAATGAAAATATAATCTTCATCTGCTTCTCTTTCCGTAAATAATGTGTTTTCCTAATTTCTCCAGAAAGAGAGAAACTTATTTCCTAATCCGTTTTCGTGAATAAAAACATATTAGTTTACCTAATTTCTCAACAAAGAGACTGTTTTCCATCCCTGGGTCGGTCGCCGTCTCAGCGGAGACACAAGCCAGATCACCTGCCTGTTATAACAGATCGATTTTCATAATCTTAACCTTCACAATGGGTTCATTTTCTGTTTTCATTTCTCGATTCGTTTTCGCTAATAAAAATACAATTCTTATCTGCTTTTCTGTTCGCCAATAATATGTGTTTTCCTAATTTCCCAATAAAGAGATAAAATTGTTTACCAAATCTGTTTTCCTCCGCATATACTAGACTCTCGATAGATAAGAAAAATAAACTTTAAGAGAGAAGAAATCCATTTGGATCGCGAAAGATGCATTCCGAAAGGCAACCAAAGTATTAAGAAACGGAAAAAAATGTTAGAAACAAAGAAAAGAGCACTGGACTGTTATGTAATAGTACGTAATATCAGTCCTCCTATATGGCAGTGAATTGGACAATCTTCCTACAGATGAAGAAGAGACGGCAATGTGGTTCTACAGAAGGATGCTGACAATACCATGAACCGAAATTGTGAGCAACGACGAAGTTTTAGAGAAAATGGAAACAAAAAGATAACTTAACATTAGGAAGAGACAATTGAAAATTTTAAGACGTAATATGAGGAAAGAAGGCTTGGAAAATTTGATATTCACAGGAAAGATTGAGAGCAGGAGAAACAGAGTAAAACAGTGCATGACCTATGAGTGTGAGTAGATGGATGTTGGAAGGAAGTTTAGGAAAGATAAAAAGACAAAATTTATTAAGAGCTTACAAAGGACAGGAAATAGTAGAGAGCCACGTTCGCCAACGTCTTAAAGAGACACGGTACATAGAATGAGAAAAATATTTTTAATTTCGTTCGTCAATATTTTTTTCTTTTTTAGATTATTTTCCATATATGGGCACGAGCTGCTCAGTATTCGCTCTCCAGTCTCGAAAACATCTCGATGTTCTTTCCGGTTGTTGTGGAGTTATTTCGCAGTGAAGGCTTGTATTTGTACTAAATCGGTCCTAAAATAGGTTCGACGTACAAAACGTTAGGAACTTGATATAATAGGTATTACGCAGAGTAATCTTGTTGTGGTCGCTGACTATTTTCGTATTCGACTAACTGTCGACTACTGCCGTCTGACATCGACTCTTATTTAGTCAAGCCACCACGAGGGTATCATGTGGCACAAGGCCGGTTTAACGTGGGATCTCCGAGCCCGTGGTCTCGGCCAAAAATATACCCTTTGAACCCGTATAAACGGGTTCAGGGTCGGTTTACCTCCCCGAACGAGACTCCGCCCTTCAGAGTAGCCTCGTTCGGGTTCCTCCCCGCCCGAAGGCAGAGAGTTCAACCGTTCAGCCGGTCGTCCGACATCGACTGACCTTGTTTCTCTTACTCCCTTATTAGGTGGGAGAGTCTATTAACTATAGAATAGGTGTGTTTCACCGTAACACCGGTGATGAATTATTTTCCACCAATCAACCCTTTTCTCACAGATGAAACGTCGCAAGTCTCTCGATGCTTTATCGGTATTTCCATGGAAAGTGTTCAGACTTCATTTCTTAGTTCCAGCAGTTTCACGCTTCACCTATAAGAACCGCCATTCCGCACACATCGCAGCGAACAACCCTCATTCCCTTCGTATTCCACTGGTGAGATGTCAGTTCCGCTCGAGCAGATTCTTCCCACGTACCGATGCGTTGTGCAACCGACTCCCACGAAGATGCTTCCCCGATCTCTATAATCTTAACCTGTTCAAATCTAGGGTCAACCGTTATCTTCTTCTAACATCCCCATAAATTGTACTTCATACTCTGTAACCATCTGACTCAAGTGTTTCTTATTTTTTTTATAAGTTGATTCGTTTTTTAAGGTTTAACAACCATTTGCAGGTTATTTAAACCATAATGTATTTTTAGAGTGTAAAATTTTTTGAGATATTAATGATTTATTAAGACAAATTTTACTAATTAACCCATAGCTGAAGTTTTGTACAGGGTGAAGATTATTGTAAAAAAAAAAATAAAAAATAAAAAAAAAAATCAAAAAAAAATCCAGTTTTCTTCTTTCTAGAAATCTTTGTAATTACATTTCGCGTGGAATGTTTTAATTGCGATAATTTTGTTATTTTGCTAATGAAGATGCAAATAACGTGCGTATTTGATAAATTGTTTGTTTCGTTTTAAAAGAATTGAAACTTGTTTCTTTTATTCAAATCAGAAAATAAAAGAAAGATGTTTAAATTATTTGCATTTTTTTTTACTTTGTTGTTAAGCTTGATACCAAATATGCGATAGCAAAAGGCTTCATTAGGGCTGCCTTCCGTTGCTAGATTGTTAGAAAACTCGTCTTGTATACGTCACAAGTAGTAGTGCGTTCAATCCTTAGTCTGGCTTAAGGCCACAGTAACTGATCTTCAACCAGATTCCTCTCTTATTACCATTAGAGTCGCCTGTTGAGCACAAGAAAACAACCTTAGGGTATTAGGCGTTTCTGTTGTGCTTTCCATAACAACTAGTTTTTTTTTTGTTTTTTTTTTATACCAGCCTCAAGACGAACCGGTTTCAAATTCAGACGTGTTCTTCTCCTAGACTGGTTACCAACCATAACTAGAAATCCCAATTTTCCAGAGCTAGGAAAAGAGATGGATTCATACCATTCCCAAGGTTGTTTGTGCGAAAGTGAACGCAACAAGCTCGACCAGATTTGGAGCTCGGCACGCCGATTCCATCTTCCGCGCTGATAACCGCTACGCTAGTCACACATCTGGATCCGGATTGAGAAAATCAAGATTTCAATTTTCGTTTGGTGGATTAGGTAGTTGCCTACTCTCTACCTACGCTAGTGTTTGGTGCTCGAGCCGAAGTAAAAGACAGGGTATACTCTCTACTTAGAAAATTGGCGCATTACACTCTTCGTACCGTTATCTGCTACACTTGTTCCCTGAGAAAGTAAGCATCGAAACACACTTCATTATTCACGCATTCGGAACAGGCTGGCCTGCCTGGTTATTTAAATAGTTTTTTTTCTTAACCTGTCCCACTCTCATCACAATTACTAAGGCACGAAATTCTCGGACTAATTCTTTATTTCTGTAGGCCAGGGGTTCTCAACCGGGGGTGGGGATTTCAGGAGTGGGTGGGGAAATCTTTTACATTTACGTATTTTTTTTTATTTACAGAATTTTGTTTATTGAATGAAAATACTCTGGCATTCTATGGAACATTTTGTTTATTTATTTAATAATTAGTTATGAATTAAGACAAATTACTGTACATGTATTCAATTTAAAAAATCCCTCAGCATTTTCCATTGCTATTAAATTTGTAAAACTCCCCAATAAAAATAATCCATGTAAATGTATATGTACTAATATGGAAAAGAATGAAGATTTGCAATAATATATGCATATTATTTGGAATGTATCTTTTTGAGTTGGACAATCTTGAAAATGGAGATAATGACATTCTGACTTATGGTGAAAAAGGTGCAATGAGCAAAAAAGTTTGAGAACTACTGAGTTAAATTGGTGAGCAATAAATAAAAAATATTCCCTTGTAAATCACACATCTTATTGGTTAGCAAATAAATTACTCAATAGCCAAGATAAAATACATAAAACTTGCTGTCATTCATCCAAATAAATCATTTATGATAAAATTGGTAAAAAATGCATCAACATTTACATTGCTATTAAATTTGTAAAACTCCACAATAAAAATAATCCATGTAAATGTATATGTACTAATATAGAAAAGAATGAAGATTTTCAATAATATATGAATATTATTTGGAATGCACCTTTTTGAGTTGGACAATCTTGAAAAAGGGAAGAATGACATTCTGACTTATGACGAACAGGTTGCATTAGACAAAAAGTTTGAGAACCACTGCTTTAGGCTATTGTCCTGTGGGACGCCGATCGATAAACACCTAAAGAAGGCCGGAAGGGGAAACGGCCGAAACGTTGTGATAGTAACAAAGATGAAGAGATTAGTTCAGCTATAAATTATGTAAATACCTATTCATCCGCCAGAAAAGAATGTTTTTAATCGGCAAAACGACTTCATTCATTTTGCAGGCTTAATTTACCGTATCTGACGGCGTATAAGACGCACCCCAGCAGGGTAAAACAAGAAAAAATTAGTAATTAGTAAAATTATTAGTAATGTGTACAACCTAGGCTATATTTATGAGGTATTAGTTTGGTTAAACAAGCCATGATTAAAATTAAACAAAAAATACGAAAAAAAGAACACGAGGCTATAAAAACTTTATTATATCCTTTATAGGATCTGTACAACGTACATCTTGTAAGCATCTTATTGGAATAATTAGGATATAAAAATTCTGATTGTATTTATACCAATGCATCTGGAAGTTATCACAAGAAAACTATTAAACAAATATATCTTACAAATATATAATTTGAAGTTATTGCATATAATTTTAATGAAACAAAGTGCTAATATTAAACACGATGAAATTAATATAATGAATATTATCAATAACACTTTTAATCTGCATAATAGTCTTTTAAATAATGATAAGTGTATGAAAGTTACTATAAAGTCTAAGCTAATAGGAGTTGCCAGGTAGCTAATTTCGGCTCACTAACGCGAATTTTAAGCCTACATATCGCATATAAGACACAGAGGAATTTTAAAAGATATTTTTAGTAAAAAAAAAAGTGCGCCTTATATGCCACCATATATCCGATTAATTATTGGTCGATCCAGACATCTTGTTTCGCGACCGCCATTATTAAATCAATATTTCTCTTACTAACTCTTCAGCCAATAGAAAACCGAAGAGCCACTCAGTGTAGATGTTTACTAAATAAAGTTGTTGTATGAATGAAAGTGGAGGCAAGGATTGCAAATTATGGTGATGTGTAGGAAATATAACAATTGACACTAGAACCGAAGTAATAAAGATTGTACCGGTCGAGGAAGGATCCTCTCGGGAGACTGTTCCACATAATAGCGGTTATTAGAAAGAAGCTGTAGAATTTATCATCTTTCTTACTAATGGAATACAAAGGGAATGGGTAGGATTCGTTCTTGTGTACAGGACATCCTTGGTTTTGTCGATAAAAGTCGGATTAGTGTAACTAAGTAAAGGAACTGGTCAGAACATTTTATTTCTTAATTCAGTTCATCCCAAGCAAGGCGATGATGCCACTAAGACGCAAGGGACTACTGAATGAGAAAAAAATACTTTAGAAGAAACTGACAACTGAATCCTAAACTCTTGTTCAAAAGGCTAGAGAGGAGTGTGAGCCGGACGATAGGCGAAACTATGGAGAAAATAAAAACGATAGAGTAACACGTGGCTTGCAATATTTCGTCTGTGGGAAAGGGGTTGTAGAGTAGAAAACTATTAATCACCTACAGGGCTTGTTAACCATCACCCCTGGGTAAGACCCGAAACTCGACTCGTGGATCAATGTAGCGACTTCAATCTTCATTGAGAGATTTACAAACATGGTCTTGTACAATAATTATGTAAACTGCCACATACGTTTGTTTTTGTGTCTTTTTTTGTTACAGTAAATTTAATCCACGAGCTCTTTTCTATTAGCCTTGTGCCGAACTGGGTTAAGTTATATGTTAATGTCAGAAGATACATATAGCTAAAATAAGGTAAGACAACAGAAGAGGAACGAACAGACCAAAAGCACAATTCAGAAATGACGTGAAATCCTAAATGTCTTTTTGAGAAAACACTTTGACATTTTCGTTTCCTGATGTGTGTTGCTTGCTTTCCTATCTGAATTAAAATCACCTGCTTGTGACTGGAAAATGTGATTTATGTCAGAAAATACCAGATGGCCTGAATCAAATCTAATATCAATAAGCAAACTTTGTTTTAAGCGGGGACCTCAATATGTGCTGGGCTCACTCAATGAGATGCCAAAATAGACCTTGCTCTCTGTGTCTCGTCAGATAAGTCAGTTACCTCAACGGGATGACATAGAAAGTGGCTGCCTAGCCACGAAGCGCAGATTGACCCCGACATGTATAAAGTTGGTCGAACACAGCTGCGCTTTGGATATGCAAACGTAGAACAAAGAAATCAGAAGATGACATATCAGGACCTAGCCCAAGTGAAAGAGATCCAGCTTCAGAGAAAGCCCTCAAAGCCAAACACCCACTCGCCGATGCTAACTGACGAAGTCTGGAGGCGAATATAGAATATATCTACATATGAGTTATAATATACTTACCTTAGTTTTACTTTGGAACAAAGTCACAAGTACAGGGTATCCGTGAAGTTCGAACTCATTATCCAGCGTTAATGGTTAACTAGCTCTCTAACCATTACCCAGCACCGAGGAGCCCAATTATTTACTAAGGTTTCATTAATTTGGGGCAAGGACTCTCGGGAGACTGTTTCACAAAATAGCGGTTATAGAATAGTAAGAAATCACTACTCGGGAGTAATGGCCGACCAGATTGGCTCACTTAAAACTATACTATATCGGGATGCTCCTTGTGTGCTGCGAGCTAGATATCTCGCGAGAAATGTCTTCGTTATAGAGTCTTCTCATTCTAGAAGGAAATCAATTTAATTTGTAGAATGTGAGGAAATCTGTGAAAGCGGCTGACGACATTTCTTACGAGGGAATTGCTTGTTTATCGATGTTTCTAATCTAAGAGTGAAGGTATTTATACGACTGACGGATGCTGAGAAAATCAAGGACAGAACATGGAAGCGACGAGGAAGTTTGCTTTTTTTTTAAAAAAACAAACAAACAAAAAAACAAAAAACAAAAAAACGATGAAGAAACTGACACGGACAATCAGAAAGAGACAATTAACATTTTTGGGTGCACTTAAAAAAAAAAAGACGTCTTGGAGAATTTGGCCCTCATAGAATATACTGAAGGCAAAGGCACGTCTGTTTACAAGGTGGTTTCCGTAAGGTAAAAGTAGCTTGCTGGTTGAGCCCCAGCGGAAAGGTACGTTTCTTTTTTGGATGCTAGGATGCTTCTCGGCCGGTCGATATTAGTTTCAGGATTTGCAATATATATATATATATATATATATATATATATATATATATATATATATATATATATATATATATGATTTTTCTGTGTTTAACAATTGAGGGCAGTGTGCAAAATTTTGACATGAGACGGACAGAAGTCAAAACCCCATTCACGTCCAAACGCAACAAGCGACTGCCTCAAACAACGGCGACCCAGTTCGCAGTAAGAACTAAATTCTATCTCTTGTATCCCCCGTTCTATTAAGAAGCACGAACTGACTCTTTCACACAAACGATGACCCACCAGCCCCAATTCAAGTTATATTTGTTTTTGAAAAAAAAAAAAAATGAATCATATAACAACATTTCACCGTTTCTCACAAACGCATATAAATTATATTTTTCTTTCTGATTGGCCCTAAAAAGGAAATAAAATACAGTTAAATTCGTAAAACAAATATTCAACACGAATATTGTTGCCCGTAACTCATGTCTGTCGCTCTTAATTGTTGTTTAACTGAAGTTCTTTTTTTTCTTTTCAAAAACCAACATAATTTGAATTTGGGCGGGTAGGTCATCGTTAATTTGCACACTTCTCAATTGTTACACAGAAAAAATGTACAGTGTAACCCGGATATAAGAGAGTTGTCGGAACCGGAGAAGTCTCTTATATTCGGGTTTGGTCTATTTTATATACATTAACAGAGGCTCTAATTTGGGACCGGAGAAAATGTCTCTTATATCCAGGTTTCTCTTATATCCGGGTTACACTGTACTTGGATTAAATGAAAATTACTTAATATATACAGTGTAACTCGGATATAAGTTAGTTTCCGGGACCGGAGCAAAGTCTCTTATATCGGGTTTGGTCTACAGTTAACTCTCGGATATAAGAGAAATGTCCGGATATGAAAGAGAGATTTTCTCTGGTCCCAAATTACAGCCTGTGAAATGTATTAAAATAGAAAATAGACAATATGAAACCGGAGATATAAATTGATACAAATCTTTTATATTTAAGAAAAGGTTCTATATGAAATATTTTATGATACAATATCTTTATATTTTAATGAAACTGTATTTTGTTTAGGTAAGTATGGGCTCTAATTTGGAACAAGAGAAAATCTCTCTTATATCCGGGTTACACTGTAATACATATTATAATACAATTCTTTTTGACGTCGATTTTGACTGCACGAGTACACTAGTCCTATATATATATATAAGTGTATTCTAGGTTGATTGATTTTGCATGTCAACCTTTGTTCGATTATTTGATGTTAAATTTTTTATGGTAGCACCCAGTGAAGATCTAATACACTTCGCTGGTTAGGTTGGCTGATTTTACGTCATATCAACTCTTGATAAGTTATTTAATGCCGAATTTTGTACGGCGCACCCAGGGAGGATCGGAATCGCTACTCTTTAGTAATGTTTAACCAGATTAGGTTAGGTCGGTTGCTTTTACGAGACGTCAACTTTTTGGGTTATTTGATATCCAATTTTGAATGTAGATCGAACTCACTGCTCAGTAGAAATGGTTAACTAGACAAGCCTCACTAATCCTTAACGATGAAATGGCACACTCCCACGCCATATATACGTATATGAAATACAATTCACCTAACGCAAGAAAACACTAAAATGCCCAAGCATAGCAACGACAGTGAATGTCTGAAAAACCGGATGTCAAAAAGGCTGCAAGTGAAAGAGTAAAAAAAAAAAAAAAAAAAAGAAAAGAAAAACAATAAGGAGTGAGTTTAAAGTGAAAAGCATATGACAAAAAGGAGAAATAACCGCGACATTCTACACGTACGCACATATACACACAGATGAGTGCGCTCACACAGACACAATGGAAAAAAAAAACAAGAAATATTGCACCAATGAAAAGTGGTAACGAGAAAACAGTCAATTGCTGATAGCCCCTGACGAGTAGACGGAGTGCTTTCTAGAGTTAGCATCTCCGAAACTCCGGAGTCAGGACGCTGAAGGTAACATCAATCGGCTAAATGACAAATTTTATATTTGTTTTAAATATATATATATATATATATATATATATATGTGTGTGTGTGTGTGTGTATCAAATACGTTTGAAGCAAGCGCACGTTTTTATGAATATAAAATTCCCTAGTGATTTTTCAGAATTTTATTTTTAGCTTCCTTTCTTTCCCCTTTTTTTTTACTTGTATCCCCGGTTTTTTTTTCACGCGCAGCCTCCCCGCATCCAACGAAATTAAGGGAAGTGATAAAATGAGGATAGATATAAACTAGTCAGAGGCTCATCTATTCCGCGATGTTCACCTTCGTCACCTCGTTCTGTCAATCTCTCGCGCACAATAAAGCCACTTGTACCATCCTGGGTATGACGATAAACTACATCCACGTCCCGAATAAGACGATAAACTATGTCAAACAGCAAGGCCTCTGATCTGGAGGTTTTGAGTAACGTGGAACCACCTCTTAATTGCTGGTGTTCCCAGGTCCACCCTGTCCCGTAGTGGTAGCACCTGTTAGGGTCCCAGCTACAGGCAAATAGTTAACTCCTAAACTAGGATAAAAACACTATGAAAGTGTAAAAGTAGGTTTTAATACCAGAAATACATTATTACCATCAATACATTTAAAAAAAAAAATTTCCAGCTATACATTTTTTTGAAAAAATATTAGCAGCAATAGAGTTTTGAAAGAACAAATATTACGAGCAATAGATTTTTGATAGAAAAAATATTATCAGCAATAGATTTGAGAAAAAATTTTTTAGCAGCAATAGATTTTTGAAAAAATAATATTAGCAGCAATAGATTTTTGAAAAAAAATATTAGCAGCAATAGATTTAAAAAAAAAAAAAAATTAGCAGCAATAGATTTTTGAAAAAAAAATATTAGCAGCAATAGATTTTTTATATAAAAAATATTAGCAGAAATAGATATTTGATAGAAAAACATATTACCAGCAATAGATTTTTGAAGAGAAAAAATATTACAAGCAATAAAAAATTTTGTCGGCATTAAATAAACCACTGAGGTTGATATGCCGTAAAACAAAACAAACCACACCAAAGCCACTTACATATCGGATATAAAATCCACTAATGACCAAAAACGCCAGCCAAATGTAGCTACTTTAAATGATGTAACAAGACTTTAAAAACATAAATAATAGTATCGCGATGGTCGAATGGTATTTGATTCAGCAAATTGCTAATTCCATTGCTGTTTGTTTCCCTTTTTGCAGTCATAGTTCGCTAACCGCATAGAATACGTGTGTGTTCATTCAATGCGTGCAATAGTCTCAATTCTAGTTTGTCTTTTCTATCTAGAAAAAGATATGCAATTCGTATACCAAATATAATAATAAAAAAAAAATCGCCCATGTCTTTGCAAATGATCACTTTATACTTATGTGAACATACTCGGGAATTCACGTTACGTATGCATTAAATTGAAGACGAGGTTGGTTGCACTAAGAATACTTTTGTCTAAATATCTCACTATATTTAAATTACATAAGCATGCATCAGACTTTCAGGGACAGAAAGACGCTGTGATGTGATTTTTTTTCTTAAGTTTCAAAATTTCAAAAAAAAATATTTATGGTACATTCTGATTGGAGGTTAAACATCAGCGTTTGTTTGACGTCTTAACCAATGAAAGGGTTTCCCTCCACATTCAAGGAATTTTGGAGCCTACCTGTCTGCTATATAAGGAAGGAGCTCGGAATTGCGATTTCGGGGTTGACATTAAACAGCTACAGGAATTCAGGCTTCGCCTGTCCAGAACAAACACGATCCAGAAGAATTTAAACTACCCATCGGCGCCGACGAAAATTAAAACAACCTGATCGCTCCCACCACAAAGAAAAGTATTCGGCTTGTGTAGTTTAACTAAATATTCGCTGTGACTACAATATGAATAAACAACAGACTTTCTTCCTATAAAAAAAGTGTATCAAATTTCTCTTTGAAAAATATTCAGATAAGTATTTTTTTTCTCTACTTAATGTAGTTTTCTTTTTCAGATCAACTTCTTATGCGGTAATATAATTTAATTATAAAAGTGTATGCTAATTTTTGTTCTTAATTTGCATGTTATTGGCCATCATTAGGCACACAAAGCACAAAAATTGTTTAGATTTTTTGTGCGTTGTTAAGAATAACATTTTATCGTATCTTTTAGACTCGCCTCGTAAGTCTGTGTAATTTGCTGTGTACAGATAAACTGATGTTACTCTAGTAATTTTTACGTAGGATTTTTGTCAATATATATATATATATATATATATAATAAATGCCTGTGTCAAACTTTTTCAGTTAAAGGGACACAACTCTCTAACATTTAAATATCTTATTTTCTTCAATATAAAAAAAGGCGAATGTCAGTGTGTCACATTTTTTAAAAATTATTCCTAGAGGTCCTAGCGCAACATATACCATTTTGGAATCAAGCCGAGTCTGCGAGCAAATTAAAAGCAATCCGGGCGGGTAATCTTGAAATTTTGGATTCCCAAGTTTTCATTACTACAATCTTTTTCGGCGAATTTTAATTGATTTTTTTTGTACGATAAAAATTTTTATAACTTTGAAATAAATTTGAGAATAATCGAAATTAATTGCGAAATCCAGCAAAAGTTACCCTTGAAATAAAAATAATCATCTGTATGGGACGTAAAGACCTACGTACATCAAATTGTCTTTAAATTAAGTGGCGACAGAAGAATTATCGTTGAACTTTTAAAAGGTAAGCTTAAATATTAATGCAATACTTAAATGCAGTGATCAATTTTGAGTTCTTCTGTAATTTATTGTTGCCAATCGCATCTACTTTTTCCTACTTATTGTGATGAAAACCTAGGATGGAGCTTAAATGCTGTCCCACAGGGCGGCTTTTAAGCTAGTAGTTCTATAAATGCCACATAATCTGAAATACCCTCATTACATGCTTGACATCGATTTCGTTCAGAAATGTCCAAACCAACAGTTGTTTTTTTTTCAGATCAGTGACTAAGAATGACCCAAAGCGAATTAATCCCCGACATCTTAACAAAGACAATCTTTCATCAGATCATATACACTGGCGCTACGAAATCATGAGTAATTTTTTTCAATAACCAAGAAAAAAATCATTTGAAGAATTCCAACAGCAGTAATAACCAAAATGAATAGTACATGTTATAAGGGAAAATAATTATATAAAAAATCTTGACTTTCGACACTACTTCAAACGCAAGGCTTGAAAGGAAACTTCCCTAAATGATAATGATAATGCTAATATTTAACATTTTCCTACAAGTAAACATTTGGCATTGATTGACCAATCAGCCAGTACTGATGTCGGTTGAAATTTCTTTCTCTTAAAACATTTTTTTCAAGAAAACAGGTTTCTCAAGTGCAGTAGCTGTTGTAGTTCTTTCCACTATTGATGTGGGATTTCTTACTAACCCTTGATTTGAAGTGTTGTGAAAAAGTTAACATCTTGATTATATTGTAGCGGATCGTGGGTTTACGTGTTGTTAAATTAGGAACGTGTGTTTATTCCTGCTAGAAGAGTTCCAACTACAAGAACATGGCGGACTTAGAGTTTGAATTCACTATAAAGAAGTGTAAAGAAAACAAACAAGACCGATATATAGATATAAACAAGTACATGTATTAAACAACAAAATTTACAATGAACATAGACATTAACATTTGTGTTTGTGTGTGAACGTAAAGAGTTTGTATTTTGGTGAATGTTCGTACGAACGTGTATGTTTCCATGCGTTTTCCAACAAGTGGGCAAAAAACGCAGATCTCTGCGAGAGATCACGTTTTGTAAATGTGGCCGCTGAAATGCAAAGTAGAAAGATAACAAGGCAAGAAATCACCCAGTATTTATAGTGTAAGGAGAGCGACCACTAGTGAACAATTTGGACAATTATAGAGGAGTTAACACCGACAATATCATTTTCTTTCGCTTCGAGTTTCGTCTGCTACCCATTTTTAGTTACTGTTGTTGTTGGTAGAACTCAAGAAATATGTTTTTTTGTTATTTGGTACAGTTCTTTGTTTGTGATTCTGTGGCGCAAGACTCTCAGGCTTTATTCACTTAAAGCCTTTTTTCAACCCCTAATCTAAGGAAAGTTTAGATATTTCTGAACGGTTTTGGTGATATGTATGGCATCCATATGAAAGTCTTGATCTGACGAGGTTATTTAAGGACAAGACTCCAATTTTCATGTCGATGTTTTTGGTTCCGTAGCAATTTGCGGTAGTGGTAGAAACTATCTCTGACACTGTAAAAAGAGTTATAACAGTGGGATTTCGAAGTCTATTTTCCAAAAAAAACTGTTTTAATAGAACGATTTTATAAATTCAACCGACAATAATGTTAATTGTTCGATCAATGAAGTCCGAATTTTTCGTCCATGGAAACAGCTATTTATACCATTATGATATCCGTGAATATTCAATCACAGCCGATCAGACCCCGAAACCACGGCCAGTCACGATTAACGGATGTCCCCTCGAGGAATACTGTGCCTCAAATTCACGCCCGACCTCAAGTAAAACTCTTATATAGGATCCATCGCTAAAGATGCAGGCAAAATGACCGGCTCACTGTACCGCTTCAGTAAGTACCTTATACAGTCAGTCGTTCACCTCTGAACCGACTGTTCGGTTAAACTCTCTTCCTACGGGCGGGAGGAACCCGAAGGAGGCTACGCCGAAGGGCGGAGGCTCCTTTGGGGAGGTAAAACCGGCCCTGAACCCGTTTATACGGGTTCAAATGGGCTATTTTTGGCCGAGCCAAATGGCTCGGGAATGTCCACGTTAAAAAGGCCTTGTGCCACATGACACCCTCGTGTGGGGGGTGACTGACTATCGTAAGTAGCTTATACTATCCTCTACCTTTACAAGAGCCCGATCAGGCGGAAAATGGTATACTGTTGCACAGACCTCATTTTTCAGTCTTGAGTTCAAAAGCGTCTCAGAGTCCTTGTTGGAAAATTATTCTCCACCATTTTAACTCTTTCATTCACAGGCGGTGTATGGCGAGTCTCTCACTGCTCTACCGCTACTAACACGTAAAAATACTCGGACGAATTATATTCCTTGGTTCCGCCTGGTCTAATCTCCACAGCGAGGACTCGCCATACTACTTATATACTGTTGTATCCTTAACGAGGTTACAAACAGACAAAAGTGGTAATCGAGTGAAGCAAGAGCAACTCGCGCGTAGATGAAAGAGAAGGCAGAGTGTTCGACCAGAACAGCTGGAGACGAATCTCCAACTAATTGCAGAAGCAAGTTTATTTACCTTACCACTCCGCGAGGAGGCAGGATGTGGCACAAGGCCGTTTTTTTTAATGCGGGGAAAAATTTCCCCGTAGACTCCGTAAAAAACGCGGTCGGGTAGCTGTCTACCACACTAGCCGAGACTCTGCCTTCAGCATAGCCTCGTCTGGGTTCTTCTCAGAGAGTTCGACCAAGTATAGCTGGAGAGGAATCTCCTACAAATTGCCGAAATAAGCCCCAGGTATATCTTGTGCTCACTGTATATAACTACTGATATAGTCAGTCCATATAGGCGATAATGGCTGTAGGCATTCCATTACAGTAGAAACTACCCACATTCATCCCGTATTCCATCGGTGAGAAGTTCTACTCGAACAGCTTCTTCCCGTGAGCCTCTGCTCTATAGAACAGACTTCCAAGAGGATGTTTCCTCTATTACTACAATCTTAACTTGTTCAAGTTTAGAGTTAAGCGTTATCTTCCCCTCCTGTCTATATAAACTACCCCTTAACGCAATGATTTTCAACCGCCTTGCCGTGGGACAGTCGTGTGCAGCAAGATATTGATGCATTTTGGATTTCAATACAAAAGCAATCTCCCACATTAACCAAAATGTTTTTGTCAGTTTTATTGCAATCTTCTACTTCTCATTTATGTAAATTATGCCTAAAGAACATCAAAAATAAGACGCGAGAAAGACTACGCTCAACTGAAGAAGAAATGAGAATCTGTTTGTCACACATTCGAACAAACATTGAAGAAATCGTGAAAAAACATCAGACAGTTTTTACACTAAATAAGCTGCACAAATAGTTGAACAGAAACATTGACATAAAGTAAGTCCATTATCTGTCTACCACCGCAAGGAAAGTTGGCTCCCTGTGCCGCGCCAGGAAATTTTTCTCCCCGGAATCGATCCTTCAAATCAACAATTCGCCCTTGCATGGAGTATTGCTGCCATATATGGTCTGGAGCCCCTTCTGTTTGCCTCGGGGTTCTTGATAAGATCCAGAGGCGGATATGCAATGTAATTGGCCCTGTTCTGGCATCTCGTCTCCAGTCGTTCTCTCACAGACGTGCCGTCGCCTCTCTCTGTCTTTTTTACAAATACTTTCATGGCAATTGCTCCAAGGAGCTGCATTCGCTGGTTCCCAGACTTCATGAATTCAAGCGCCCTACGAGGCTGGCATCCCGCTCTCACCCTTTCACTGTCGAAACTATTAAAGGTAGCCGTCTCTTCTACTCCAATAGCGTCATAACTCGCACCTCTCGCCTGTGAAACTCCCTTCCCTACTCCAGTTTCCCTGAGAGCTATAATCTTCAACTATTCAAATGTAATGTTAATTGACATCTCCAGTTGCCGTGATCTATCCACTATCCTTCTCCTCATCCTTTCCTCTATCACTCCTATCTGATCTTGCTCCAAATCTTCTGTAACCCCTTGTGACTCCCCGCCTTGCTTGGGGGGAAACGTTTAAAAAAAATCTCTGACATGAGGTATTATGATTATTTACATTATATTACAGTTCAAAAAATATAAATAAGGAAGTTCATATTTGTGCGTATTCTTTTTAAATCTATGGTTTTATTTCATTTATTAAATGTCTACCCTTTAAAAGTTTTTCTAAGTGCGACGTGATATTTACATTTGATCCTAGGCGTGGCGTTGCTTAAAAAGGTTAAGAAACACTTCCTTAAAGTAACCCTTTACCTCGAGTGGTGTCCGGGCTTTGTACAGGGGGAACGTTACTGTAAAAAAAAAAAAAAAAAAAAACATTGTTCATACAATAGCTTCGCTTTTCTTTTTTCTTCTTTGGTAGCACTTTAATATCTGATCACTGACCTTTTCTCTCTCTCTCTCCCTGATTTTCAGTGAATGCTCGAATTTAATAAAAACAAATTTGAGGTTAAAACAATTTTAAAATTCGGAGCCTGATCGTCATTTTTTATCCCCCCTCACAAGTAATACTTAATGTCTTCGGAAAGAACTAAAATGAAATGTTCCTAGGTGTGTTGTGGCTTAAAATGGTTAAGAAACACTTTACCTCGCGTGGTTTCCGGGCCTTGTACAGGGTGAACGTTACTGTGAAAAAAAATATTGTTCATACAATAGCTTCGCTTTTTTATTTATTTATTTTTTTTATTTTTTTTTGGTAGCATTTTTTTTTTAATATAACTGATCACTAAGCTTTTCTTTCTCTTTCTCTGATTTTCAATGAATGTACGAATTTAATTTGAGGTTAAAACATTTCTAAAATTCGGAGCCTGATCGTCATTTTTTTTATTCCCCTTCACAAGTAATAATCAGTGTCCTCGGAAAGAACTAAAATGAACCGATTACCGGTTATGTATCAGACCACTGTGGAAGATAAATGAGCTACAAAATCAACCGATATTTAAATATAACCTTATTTACAGTTGCATTTGTAAAACACCGCCCAGACCTGCCGTACCATTATATCCGCTGTCCTCAGAATAGAGGATAATTTGAACGTATTTATTTGAAAGATCCAACCTGAGATATTACAGGCTACATAAACAACTTTAATATATTTCATCTCTTTTCGTTTCTGTTAATACGTGTGTCATCGAAAACGGCGAGGAGGCGCGCTGACGACGGCTCCAGAGTTGATGTTGCCACTGAAAAAAAAAATCACATTTACGTACGATAGACGTGTTGTCTGGTGAAAGTGTTTTTGTTACATGCCGTGAACTCATTCATTTTTTCCCCGAGTGGAAAACGACACAAACCTAACGCAGATCGATGGGCGAGTAAACAAAAAAACAAATTTGTTTTGAACGAATTGGTTTAAGCCCACCAATCTATCAGGAAAGATTTAGAAGACACTAAGATAGATGTGCGTGACCGTTATCGGGGCAGTTCTTCCAAATCTGATGCGTTCAATTTTTGCACTATTGCTCTTAGGAAAAGCAAGAACTCATCTCTTTTCCGCCTCGAGAGAGAGGAAGGAAGGGGAGAGAGAGGAAGGAAGGGGAGAGAGAGGAAGGGGAGAGAGAGGAATGGAGGGGAGAGAGAGGAAGGAAAAGAGAGGGAGAGGAAGGAAAAGAGGAGGAGAGAGATAGAAAGGAAAAGAGAGGGAGAGGAAGGAGAGAGAGAAAGGAAAAGAGAGGGAGAGGAAGGGAGAGGGAAGAGAGAGGAAGGGGAAGGGAAGAGAGAGGTAGGGAAAAGGAAAAGAGAGAGAGAGAGAGAGAGAGAGAGAGAAAGGTAAGGAGAGAGATAGAGAGAAAAAGAAAAAGATCTTGAAGAAAATCACTGAATTCAAAAACCAACCTAGAGAGGGCTGGACTCCGTAACTAGCCCAGGAAACAACACACAGCAGCACATGTGATGCTGCTCCGATCTTAGAGGTTTAAGGGTTAAAAAGAAAAAAAAAACAGTAGGTTAAAATGTGGTTCCGGTTATATGCGTTACCAAATTCCATAAGGTTGGCTGAATTATTAGAATCTCTATCAGATATGTATTCAGAATATAGTATTAAAAGATTGGTTTTTATATTTGTCAATTCTATGTCCATTTGATTCTGGTGAGAAATGTATTTCTTCATTCAATATCAGTAGTCTGTTTATTTGTGTTCCGCTTCTGGAAACAAATCTGTTATGATTCTCTGTATTGGAGTTTTCTTTCTACCACCTCATATTCCGGAAGCCGTGTTCATAGAGCTGATTAAATTTAAACTTTGCCACAATGTCTGCAGATTTCAGCTTCGATAATGTGATGCTTACTCGGACTGACTAAATTTCAATAGGCAGCCCTTTAGCTGCTGCGATGACTAATATATGTGTGGTGTTCTATGAGCAAAGGTCGCTGGTGCTAGTCGACCGAAATGCTATGTACCTTATCTAGATGACACCTTTTGCGTGTTTAACAGCGAGTTGGAAACGAAAACCTTTCATGAATTTTTTAAATAGTTTACCTCCGGTGAAAAGGAAAGTGGTGGTGTTCCATCGTTTCTGGATTATTCTAAGTTTGTTACATCTGTTACCGAAAACCCATATTTACTGGATTATATACCCACTGGGACATGGTTTGTCCCAGATCACGTAAAATTAATCTTATAAAGACTATTCTATCGCGATTTAATGATCTGCTCTCCGAGTAAGACTTTTTCAATCGAAGCAAGGCAGTAAAGCCACTGAGACACAAGGAAAAGTTAGAAAATTGAAAAAAAATACTAAGGAACGATAACAAGAGAAGAGTAATCAGGACGATAGCAGATAACAGCTGACATTGTATTTAAATTTTTGAAGATCAAAGTTGACTGGAAAACATGGAACCGGAAGAGAGTTTCAAAAGCGAGAAGAGCGAGAAAAGAAACTGATAGCATAGAACATATATATCTAGCCATCTCAACTTTAAATTGATGAGATCTCGACGTCAGTCTAGTACTGTACTTAAATTTAAAAAGTCTAGGTTTCCATAGCGAAGAGGTTATTCAAACAATTCATCATCATGCTACCTCAGCTGAGATTGAACTCACTACACCTCTCCAGTATTCCCTATCTGTCATAGCACCTAAAAGATCTTCATTAGGGATCAATGTGTCACGTTTTATCCTATCTGGAAAGGTTAACTTATGTGATCGATTGTCAGATTATAGGTGCCTCCAGAGTACAAATGATGACACAAGTTCATCTGTGGCACGTGCACTATGCCTGGCGAACTGGACACGTCTTTTGCAAACTAAGGTTAATACTCTCAGCAAGTCTCCATATATCATTTCTAGAGTTGGGTGGTTTCGCCATGAGAGATTAAGCACTCTTCTTAAAAGACGTGTATAACATCCATCTAAACGACGCTGTTGTTTTGCTGAGAGAGTCCAAGTTTCAGAGCCATAGAGTAAGATTGGCTCAATAAGTACGCGGAAAAGTTGGATTTTGAATTGACGAGCAAGATTGGATTTCCAGATCTTATCCATTTTGTTACAAGCAGTCCATGCTATACCTTTTCTAATGTTGAAGTCTTTCTCAGAGTTCTTGATGTGTGAAAGACTTCAACAATTACCATGAAAGTATTTACAGAAAGGTCACAGAGAAACAACTTTACGGCAGTGAGAAAGTGATTGAAGCCGAGACGCCAGGTCAGGACCAATAATATTGCTGATTCTTCTTTGGATTTTATCAAGAATATCTAAATATATACCAGGAACATTGGACCATATGTGGTAGCAATATTCTAAGTATGGACGAATGGTAGACTTATAGATAGCAATGGATTCAATATAGTCTTTCCAGTTCATGTCAGCCGAGAACGTTAGTCTGCTAAGACGCAACGAGGAATCAGAATGCATTAAGATAGTATCCTTCGATAATGGCTACCCTGTGGATGTAGTGAAATCTTGCATCAGTGCTTAGATTACACGGCTCCATAAACCAAATGATTTTGGTCCCGGAAAATAGTCCGTAAATCATCGATTGACCCGGATTGGAGTGAGAGGTTGGCGAGAGAGGATCAATAGCTGCATCTACTGCAAGGAAAGTTGATTCAATGTGTCGGGCCAGACATTTTTTTTCTTGGAAGAATCCATCTTGCAGATTTAATAATTTACCATTCGTCAGTACATTGAATAATAGTCATGTCTTGTCTGGTGCTCCTGCTATTCATCTCGAGATTCTTGACAAAAATCCAAAGTTTGATCTGTAATGCAATCAATTCTGACCAGGCATCTCGATTTCACTCACTTTCTCACCGACGTGACGTGGCTTCTTTCAATCTTTTCTACAAATATTTTCATGGCATCTGCCCTTACGAGCTTTTATTCCCTGGTGCTGCAAATACATGAATTTAAGCATGCTCCTAGATTGGCATCTATTTTTATTGTTGAAATAGCTAAATGCAACCGCTACTTCTACTCCAACAGTTTCTTTTCTCGCACTTCCTGACTGTTGAACTCCTTTCCGTTTACTCACTTCCCTGATATCTACAATCTGCAAAAATGTAAATGCAACAGCAATTGCCATATTTTGTCTTCTTGAATCCCGTTCATCTTTTGTCATTTCTTCAATCCTTTCTATATTTCAATCTTTGCTTTCACTCTCTGTAATCCCGTGCTTACTAGTGGCATTTACTCCTTGCTTGTGGTGAAATGATTTTAAAAAACTCTGTGTCAGATGATTATATATTTCTTTTATTTTCAGCACCCCTTCGTACACATAGACACACATTTCTTCTTGTACAATTAAAATACATGATAAAGTCTACTCCAAAATCAACCAATTTCAACAGATTTTAGAAAGTACTCATTGCCTAGTCTGTAGAACAATATTCGTAAATATTATCTTAAAATGATATAAAAACGTTACCACATCTTAGATCTTCAGGCTAGTTTGGTTTTATATATATATATATATATATATGAATTGGGATCAAATATATATGAAATATGGAATCCGACAGAATAAGATAAAGAAGATATAGAAAACGTTTATCAACCTAACATGTTTCACTTTCGTTAAAGTTTCCTCAGATGAAGCTTTAATAAATGTGAAATTGAAAGTGAAAGTAAAATCCTGAAATTTTTGATTCACAAATTTTCATTACTGCAATTCTTTTCAGTGATTTTTTTTTTGCGACGAATTTTTTTTACGATAACAATTTTTATAACTTGGAAAGAAATTTGGGAATAATCGAAATTAATAGCGGAATCCAGCGAAAGTCACTGATAAAATAAAGATAATTCTTTTTACGAAAATTAAGGACCCACATACATCAAATTTGCTTTTTATTTAAGTGGAGGCAGAAGAATTATCGTTGAACATTCAAAAGGTAATCTTAAATATTAATACAATATTTTAATGCAGCGATCGATTTTGAGTTCTTCTATAGTTTGTAATCTATTATTAGCTATCTCATCTAATCCCTCCTGCCTATTGTGATGAAGGCCTAGTCAAGAGCCCTTCGCAGGAGCTGATATAATTTCCTCCTGATAGAGCGGCTTTTAAGCTAGTGTATATATATTTCTGTGGATATTTCTCGGATATTCAGGCCGGTAAATGTTGTTTAATACTGTTTATAATAAACAGACGATTTACATAAATATTTGTATCTTTAAAAAGAATGTATAAACATAAAAATGTCTTAAAATAATTGTCGGACTTTGTCCATTTCAAAATGTGTGACGTCATTTGTTTACATTTGATATGCCATGAGCAGATATGAATGTACGTGTGAGATTCATAGAAGATTGAAGTTCAAATACAGTAAATTCGACCTTGCTAACCGAACGCTCCTCTGTATCCAAATCGGTTAAGGCACGTCAAGCTAAATGACGGTTCCGTATAGGATACAGGTTCGAATCCTGTCGGAGGACGAATATTTTCTGTGAAATTTCTCAGACATTCAAGCCGGTAAATGGTGTTTAATACTGTTTATTATAAACGGAGCATTTACTTCAATAACTGTATCTATAAAAAGAATGTATAAACATAAAAATGTCTTAAAATATATATCATTGATATTGTCAGAGTTATACATTTTGTTTAAGATATTATTATCGTACATATACTTATTGAGAGTCTAGAAAAGAAAACATTAAGACAATTTCCTTAGAAACAAAGAAATGAGTAATGAATTTTTTTGTAGTATTAAATTTATTGTATAGTAATGAATGTTGGACACACTCCTTACAAATGAAGAAGAGGCGTGGTTCTAATTGACCAATACTTGAGTATATCAGGGACAAAATAACTCGCTTAATGATATTCTACATCCAGGTGATGTGCGAACCCACTACACAACAGCAATGACCAACGAGTTCGCTAACAATTATCTAAGGACGAGGTGTCTAAATATTTATTCACGTTATATTAGTTTGGTACAAGGACACAATTATGAGGCATCCGATTACCAATAAAATCACTTCTCAGGAGTAACGACCAACTAGACTTGCTCATTTCAACACTATTCCTTGTGTTGAGGACGAGACATATCGCAAGAAATTTCTTGATTCTCGAGTTGACTAACCCTTGAAGTGTCATGTCTCGTGTCTATCGGAGCGAAAGAAACCGTGAGTTGCCACTCCAAAAGTCAAAGGGAAAATAGGAAGAGCCTTTCAAATATTGCGCTGCATGTGATTATCGTCAAGGGACAGTAATCCAACAATAGCATGAAAAAGGAAGTAAAGGTTTCTCGCCATTAGGAATGTTCTGAGGATGATGTGAATAAACGGCGAAATATAAACTAATTATCTTACAAATCAAATACTACTAGCATAGAAATATTTTATGTATTAACTTTATCTTCTATATTAAATATAGTGGTTTTAGTTAAAGCTTGAAAATAGTGGAAAACGGACATTTCACATGAGAGCAGGTGTTGTAAGAAATTAATGGACAAGGAAAACGGTGTTTGGCTAAAGATGGTTTACTCTAAAAATATCTATCTTTAGCAATGTGTTGTTTGGAAAAACGAAGTAACGAGTAATGTAGAATTTAAAAGAAATTATTTAAAACAAAGTTTAAAAATCATGTAAAACCACATATACTAAAGTCATTTTGTATATTTTTGTTAAGTTTTGGCTTTTGAACGAGAAAAAAAAATTAAGGAATAAAAGATAGTCTCTCAGTTCCAAGTTGGCAATGTCGACTGTGAACTTGTTGGAATTATTTATGATTTAAAAAGGTTAATAGAGGTTGTTTAATTTAACGACATATTATACCTAGTTGGATTATTGAATACTAAATACCTGTTAGGGTACAAAAGTCACTGTGTATTAATAGATAAGTAGATACACTTTACATTCAAGACAAAAAAAGGTACACTTCGGCCCGAATTATTCTCGAGTCAGAAAATGCTACACTTCAGTCCGATTTACACTCGAGTCAGAAAATGCTACACTTCAGTCCGATTTACACTCGAGTCAGAAAATGCTACACTTCAGTCCGATTTACACTCGAGTCAGAAAATGCTACACTTCAGTCCGATTTACACTCGAGTCAGAAAATGCTACACTTCAGTCCGATTTACACTCGAGTCAGAAAATGCTACACTTCAGTCCGATTTTGAGTCAGAAAATGCTACACTTCAGTCTGATTTACACTCGAGTCAGAAAATGCTACACTTCAGTCCGATTTACCTCGAGGTCAGAAAATGCTACACTTCAGTCCGATTTACACTCGAGTCGAAAATGCTACACTTCAGTCGATTTACACTCGAGTCAGAAAAAGTCCGATTTACACTCGAGTCTGAAAATGCTACACTTCAGTCCGATTTACACTCGAGTCAGAAAATGCTACACTTCAGTCCTCCAGTGCTGAATTCCTCGCCTACAGCACTTCGTAACGTTTACCATAACGTTGTGACAAAGTTGGGGGATGTGCGGTCAGATTGGTGGGTCAGGAAATTAGTTGCTTACAACATTATACTAATGTTACGACAACGTCACATATCACGTAACCAAAATGCCGTGTTGAAAGAACGTTTCGTGTTAGCTGGGATATTAAAGACAAAAAAGCTCGTCACAGGTCAGATTTATAAGCGTGTCTGCGAGTACCCATCCAGAAGGTGGGGCCCATATTGAGGTATCTCGGCCATTTTTTACAGGGGATACAGTCGGTGTATTTTAATCCTCGACCAACAGGGAAGTATTTAGAAAACATTTTCATTTTTCGCCTCTTTTGCTTTTGCTTTCTCTCTCTCTCTCTCACTCACACACAGAGATAGCGTAAATTTCTTGTTTCTTGACCTCAGAGATTATCTTTCCCGTTGGATTATAAGGTCAGACGAAAACCGTAGAATGGGTCAGACAAAAATATTTTGACAACAACAAAACGAATCAGCTCAGTCGGCTGAAAAAAAAATCTTGAAATGATAACAAATCATCAATCAAAATTACAGAAAGAGTTTTAATCAGGGAGGATTTTATGAAATCTGAGTGTTTTAAAAGAAAAGTTGAATTTATTTTCGAATTAAGCGTGAGGCTCCATTTTAAAAAACGAAATCGAAGAGTTTCGTTCAAAACAATCTAAAAAGTAGTGAGTAAATATTTGAAAGTAAATAAAATCATCTAAGTGCATTCTCATTTGCTACATGATTTTTTTTTTATGTAACTCAATCTTATCTTAAACAACGAGAATTTTTTTTTTATTTTAATTTAGACTTGTTTGGATGTATTGAGTCTGCGATCGGATTGGCAGTTGGGCATATAAGACTATGTGGCATTCATGCTAAATAACTCCAGAATAACATTTGCCAAAGAAAGAAAAAAATCAGATAATAAAGAAAACCAATGTAATAAAAAAAAATCCGCTTTAAAATTGTTCACTTGAAAGGTATGGTTTCGATTCTATCATTGATTTTTTTCGCTCCTTTTGTTTTATGCTATTCAACGAACTAATTAGTTACCCAGGACTTCACGAAATAAGAGTCCTTTAAGACGGAAACTATTCCTGCGAAATAAAGCGACAGACGAAATTGGAACGAAAGCGTAAAGAGTATGCGTGAAAGACATTTAAAAAGTTAATCAAGTTGTGAAAGTGAAAGTAGAAAGAAGAGTGTTTCCCAGCGTAGCTACCGAATGTGACACAAGGTCAGTTTCAAGTGAGTTTAAATGCAATACCGTGACAAAATTGCCCAAACCTCCTCGGTACTTCCCCTTCTGGCGACGCCTCAGTCATCGAGCAATATAACCAGCCTCAACATTAGGATGAGATATACTGTCTGAGGAAAGGACTCACGGGTGCTTAGGCTAATATTAATTTCAAACCAGCCAACCAGAAACCGGGAAAGTCATGAAGAAACTGAATTCAAACGAAGGAGTGCATTATCCTTTTATTATAAAACGCAGACACTTAAAAAGGAATTACAAACGTTTGTTTTAGATACCCTAATTATCATTGTATAATATACAGTTGCTCTTGAAAACATTTCAGCCTAAAAGGGGGGTGTATTATGCACGAGAATTAAATATTAACTTTTCTTTCAGATCATGCACATCGTGCGGACATTTAAGCTAGATCCTGCAGATGGTAAATTGGGCCTCCGACTCAAAACTAATTGGACATCTAGTCGTGCTTAGAAAACAGCAGTTATAATTTTTAATTTTGAAGAATTAACTTTGAATTCTTCAATTCACTCAATGGAACTTCAAAGCCTCATTTAACTGATTCGGGCTAAAAGTCTATTTCCGGCCGAAAGTCAGATTTGGACCGAAATTCTAATTCAAGCCGAAAATTGTGTTCTTCAACGCACAAACTCCTTGGAACTTCAATTCAGTTGAGGTCTTCAGATCACAACGTCTGCAGAACTTCAACACCTCACGTCACGAAACCTTTTACTTTAACTTTGATTCCTTGGCATTTTAAGAAATAAAATTGATTTCCTCAATTCACAAAGTTTTGGAGATAGTTTAAAGTGAATTTAATACAAAACAAAAATAAATTTACAATGTTTTTGTGTTATTTTAAACTCAACATGAATTAAAATCGATTAAAATCAGTATTTATTTTAAATTTTTAACTGCCCCCTCCACATCCGGACAGAAAATCCCAATACTGGATGTTCAAGCCCCAAATAAAAGGTAAATTTTCAATTCCGGGATCATCTTGATTCAAAATAGGTATAATATGTCTATGTTGAGCAAGAGTGATCAGAGTTAGCAAGGTTTCAGACACGCGGACGGACAGACAGAATTTGCCGTTTATTTATATAGATAGAAGAAGATGGGTTTTATGACCGAAAGTAAATTCTATTTATGGGTTAAACTAACTAATGGGCAACAATGAGTTTAAAACTCTAACCAAACATTGTATCGTTTAAAACAAATGCATCCACCTATATATTAAGCTCATTTTTAGTCTGCTTCGTTGCTGTCTGTGTCAAAGACAGACGTCCTGATAGTTTCATCTATGTTGTCAGTAGATTAAATGTCGTTAACGTCATTGATGTCGTCGCCGTCCACAGAGTCATTTTGTCCTTCTTCCTCAGAAAAGAAGGAAGTAGTAATAATATACGCGGTGTTACAGATAAATCCTTACTAACCACTGGAATCGTGTTTATCATTGCGTTTATTGCTTCTTGCAATTTGGCGTGAACATGACTTTCCTTTTGATCTAAATACGGTGCAAATGTCGCGTTTCAAAATACATAATTTAAAATCTATAGATTCTTATCTTTGGTTGATACGAACCGGACAAAAAGGTGAAAAAAAAAAAAAAAAAAACAACGTCAAAATTAGATTAAATTTAATAATAATAATAAATTAACCCCAAAACCAACAGAAATACATTCAGTTATTGTATTCTTTCTAATGTTAGGCATAATTCGTAAATTTAATTTTAATGAATCAATAAAATACTTAGCTCTTTATGTAGTCTGGGCTATCTCAGGTAGAATTCATTAAGCATGTAGAAAGAAGAAATTGAATTCAATTGAAGTTTCGAGTCTAATGACTAACGGGGAAAAGTAGAATGAAAATAACCCCTGGCTTTTAAATCAGGCGATCATTATCATGTAACTATAACTATTATTATTGATTATATGTATAGTGATAATTATACTCATTTCTTGTCCGATTTCCTACCCTGGTATATACTCATTACTTGTCCGATTTCCTACCCTGGTATATACTCATTTCTTGTCCGATTTCCTACCCTGGTATATACTCATTTCTTGTCTTACTTAACTCATTCTGTGTCCTAATTTTGTTCTTTTATACTCATGTTCTGTGCCATTGTCTGTCATTCTTGTCCTAGTACACTCATTTTCTATCCTAACATTTGTCCTTTTATACTCATATAGCAACGACGAAGTTTTAGAGAAAATTGAAACAAAAAAAGGTCATTTATACTTATCAAAAAGAGATCGTTGACATTTCTAAAGTAAATAATGAGGAAAGAGGGCTTGGAAAATGTGTGACTCACATGACACGAAGTAAAAGGGAGAGAAAAAAAGCATAACCTACCTAACGAACTTGATAAATGGTTGGCAGAATAGGCATTAGAGAGATAGCGAAAAAAACTACTAAGAGCTACAAAGGACAGGAAATTGTGGAGCGCCATGACTGACATTTCTTGAAGGGTCACGGCACATAGAAGAAAAAGAAGAATTGGGGGCTAAGCAATATCAAACCTGGATTTGTGTACAGTTAATGTATTTACTACCAAAAAAGAAAAGAAGAGTGATTATATTAAATAAAATCAGAAAAAAAAACAACCTACTCATCTGAGTGGACAGTCAGGCAGGTGTTCCTGGATTCATTTTATGATAAGACGGGTTAGAAGCAAAATGGAGAATATTATATAATTGACTGGAAGTTGCTGATGGGTAATGTTGCTTCCTTAGAATTTCATATTTTATGCAAACGGAAGATATTCTGTAATAGAGCACGTACACATGTGCAAGTGAATCAATATCTCCGTAGCCTTGCGATGAAAAAAATTCGGAAAAAAAAACAACAGTTATTATTGTTCGACAATATTTTTCAATATAACTTTTCCCGTCAGAAACCATTTTGCACGTTTACAACTCTACCATTCGTCTGTGCATTGAATACCGTTGCCATATCTAATCTGGTGCTCCTGCTGTACATCTCAAGATTCTTGACAAAATCCAAAGAAGGATCTGCAATGCAATCGATCCTGACAAGACACCTCGACTTCAGTCGCTTTCTAATCGACTTGACGTGGCTTCCCTCTGTCTTTTCTACAAATATTTTAATGGCAACTGGCCTGGCGAGCTTTTATTCCCTGGTGCTGCGAATACGTAAATTTAAGCATGCTATTAGACTGGTATCTAAGTCCCACCCTTTTATTGTTGAAATAGCTAAATGAAAGCGCCACTTCTACTCCAACAGTTTCTTTTCTCGCACTTCCCACCTGTGGTACTCTTTCGTTTATTTTTTTCCCTGATAACTACAATCTTCAAATACGTAAATGCAACGTAAATCGCCATTTTCTGTCTTCTTAAACAGTTGCATTTTGTCCTTTCCTCAGTCTTCTCGTTTCACTCCCAGTAAACCACTGCATTATAGCGGCATTACCGCCTTTCTTGGGGTGAAATGAATTTCCTTTCTTGTCAATGCGCTTAACTTAACACTTCTTCAGCAATCATATAAATCTAACATTATACACCGAAAATTTTAGATCAAAAGACCCCTCTTTCTCTCTCGATATATATATATATGTGTGTGTGTGTGTGTGTGTGTGTGTGAATCGGATCCAACCGATAAAGAACAAATAGCAAACGTTTATCAATCTAACATGTTTCAATTGTTAGAAAGCTTTATGAATTGTGAAACACGTTAGATTGATAATTCGTTTCCTATTCGTTCTCTCTCTCTCTCTATATATATATATGTGTGTGTGTGTGTGTGTGTGTGTGAGTGAATGTGCGTATATAGATTTTTTAGCCAAATTAATGAAATTTGAGGAATGAAATGACAACCAAATGCTAACAAAATTGGCAATAAGATTAATAATATTTGTTATATATTAGCCTTTTGGTTAAACTGAAGCACGAAGAGAAAGATTTTAAAGTCGAAATCTTCGGACACGACTGTGTCCTTTTTCAACGAGACGTGGAATAAACAAAAAAAAAAAAAAAACGAACTCACTCTCCCGGGGGATGTTGTTGCTGTTGGCTAGAGTTCTCCCTGCGGACTCTACATTCCCTGAGTAAAGCCATATCCCTTTTTAATCCTTTTTCGTTTTGTATATACTATTTAAAATAATAAACACACCATCCCTTTCTGCTACCGCGGTATCCACCAAATAGACAGTTTCCCCGGCAGTGAAAAGATAAGGTGCTTTACTTTCTCTCTCTCTCTCTATATATATATATATGTGTGTGTGTGTGTGCGTGTTTCCTATTTATAAACAGTATTATATTGTTCTCACTCTCTTTCTCGCACGCATAAACACACGCATGGTGATTTTCTAAGCGTGGCACGTAATCCTATTATACGACTCGCACATTGGTATTCCCAAACGGTCACCCATATATGTACTGACCTGGCTTGATATTGCTTAATTTTGCTGATTGTACAGACACCGGTGTTTCAACGTGATTTGGCAATAAGTCCAAGCAGTAAGTGAGAAGGCGAGCCACTAGATCTGACTGTAAAGAAATGATGCCAGTTGGTTAGCAAAAAGAACCCTTCCACCAAAGAATACATGATAACAAATGGGCATTAAACCAGTGGAACTAGGTGGTGTGTCCTCACATCAGCGAGAGGATCCTGGTGCACAAGGAAATACGTTGAGAGGCAGGCTCCGAAACGGAGCTAATTGACTTCTGATGGTCATGATAAACTTCCGGTATCCTGTACACGGAGCATTTGAATCAAAGTAGTTGTAGTTGCAATCTGTTCTTAAATTCCTTAAAGAACAGGATTAAAAATCACATACAAAAGCAAATAAGTCGACCTTTTCTTCGAGCTTTTTAAAACAGTGCACAATAATGGAGAACTTGGATTGGTCTATGAGAGATAGCAGCAACATCTGCATGGCTGCCAAATTGTTATGGTGACCTATCTACATTAGAATGAACTCTTCCTCCTTCATAAATACTGATCTGCGAAACTTCCTAAGCAGTCTGTCGCTCACTTTCTGAGCGAACGGTTCGGTTTAACTCTGCTTTACGGACGGAGGAACCCGAAGGAGGCTACGCCGAAGGGCGGAGTCTCCTTCGGGGAGGTAAAACCGGCCCTGAACCCGTTTATACGGTTTCAAATGGGCTATTTTTTGGCCGAGCCTAATGGCTCGGAAAGCCCACGTTAAAAAGGCCTTGTGCCACATGACGCCCTCGTGGGGGGACGACTAAATATAGTCTGTCGCTCACTTTCTGAGCGACAGTTCGGTTTACCTCTCTGTCTACGGACGGGAGGAACCCGAAGGAGGCTACGCCGAAGGGCGGAGTCTCCTTCGGGGAAGCTCTCGGCCCAGAACCCGTTTATACGGGTTCAAATGGGCTATTTTGGCCGAGCCAAATGGCTCGGAAAGCCCACGTTAAAAAGGCCTTGTGCCACATGACGCCCTCGTGGGGGACGACTAAATATAGTCTGTCGCTCACTTTCTGAGCGAACGGTTCGGTTTACCTCTCTGTCTACGGACGGGAGGAACCCGAAGGAGGCTACGCCGAAGGGCGGAGTCTCCTTCGGGGAGGTAAACTGGCCCAGAACCCGTTTATACGGGTTCAAATGGGCTATTTTTGGCCGAGCCTAATGGCTCTCGGAAATGCCCACGTTAAAAAAGGCCTTGTGCCACATGACGCCCTCGTGGGGACGACTAAATATAGTCTGTCGCTCACTTTCTGAGCGAACGGTTCGGTTTAACTCTCTGCTTTCGGGCGGAGGAACCCGAAGGAGGCTACGCCGAAGGGCGGAGTCTCCTTCGGGGAGGTAAATCGGCCCCTGAACCCGTTTATACGGGTTCAAATTGGACGACATCATTTTGGGCCGAGCCTAATGGCTCGGAAATGCCCACGTTAAAAAGGCCTTGTGCCACATGACGCCCTCGTGGGGGGACGACTAAATATAGTCGTTCACTTCTGAACCGACAGTTCGGTTGAACACACTGCCTTCGCGCGGGGAGGAACCCGAACGAGGCCACGCCGAGGGGCGGAGACTCGTTCGGGGAGGTAAACCTACCCTGAACCCGTTTATACGGGTTCAATGGGCATATTTTTGGGCCGAGCCCACGGGCTCGGAGAACCTACAATAAATAACCGACCTTGTGTCACATGCTGCCCCAGTGTGTGTGTGTGTGGGGGGGGTGACTGAATATCATCAGTCGTGATGCAGTGTAACCTGACAGTTTGGACGGACACTTCTGTCTGCTGACTAATAACACTCATATTTTGTATATATGTTCTGTGATTTCAATACACTTCTTTAACCTACCTTCTTTTTTCCGTGTCTTTCTGGCCCCTAACAGGCCACAATACAAATGTTCTTTACAATGTCAGTTAGCCGAAGACCAAATCTGTCGAACGGAAGGCCGTTCTTCTCACACTGTTGCACATGTGGACGACATCGGTGTTGCTTAAACCTTGAAAGAGGAGCGATACAAAAACCTGGCTAAGAAACGCGGAGATGCAGTGTGACACGCTAAATATTTTCCTGTTAATATTAGCTGCAGATGATACATCGGTTTGTGAGATTCATTGGAATCAAGCAGGAAAAATAAGCGCAATGCTACAAGATATCCATTAACCCGGCTTTTTTGGCAGGGATCAAGGCATAGTATCTGTTCTCTCCTTATTTGAGATGGAAGGTCTCCCGGTCCCAGAGATTCCAACACTGCGGCAGCACCTTCCTCATTGCACTAAGAGGCGTTGGGTCGGTGTAATATCGACACCAGCGTGACAGTGGACGCGGAGACTGGGCAGTTTTTTGTTCTTGGCCCATATGCATGCGTATGGGCAACTTCACAAAAAAAAAAAAAAATGACTGCGTCACATCTACCCAGCAACTGAGAAGTAAAGCCATTGCATGGCGCTCAAAGTTAACTCGTGAAATTAATTTATTGATTTATCTGTTTAATGGCATATCAACATCTTATGGGTCATTTAATGTCAAAATTAAATTTTCTTGGGAGCCTGGAAGTAATAAAAATAGGATATATGTTATTCTGCTTTCGCAATTGAATTCATGGTACATTATTCTCAGCTTTTGTGCATATACATATTTCGATGGACATTACTAGAAGCGGTGATATGTGTTTTCTATTGTTGAAGTTATATTTTTTAATCTATTTAAGAAATTGTAGGATATTGTATGAAATAATGTAATAAAAGTTGTTTCATGCTGTTTGTTTGGTAATATTTTAAAAGGGATTTAGGTGAAGTCGCTACAATTTGTCAGTATGTGCCTACTGTTAGTAATTTTTTTATATAAAATGTATTTCTGGTATTTTTACTATAAAAAATGTATTTTTATAGTAAAAATTGTTTTGTTTTTGTGTAGGTGATCGCTGTTTGCTCATAGCTGGGACCCTAACCGGTGCTACCACCCCAGGTCAAGATAGACCTGTGAACAACAAAGGTTGTTCCATGCTCCTCAAAACCACCCGATCAGAGGCCTTGTTACCGGATGTGATTTATTGTTATACCCAAGGCTGGCTGAAGAAATGACCGCACAGAAGAAGCGACAGACAGTAAAACAGTGATGAGGTCTCATATCAGCTAGTGTCACCGGCGCACAGTAAAATCCGTCGAAAGACAGAACTCGAAAGTGAGCGCATTCTCTCCTGATTACCCCGAGGATCTCCGGTTATCCGATACGCGGAGCATTCGATCGGCAGGTGTTCTTAACTTCCTCTGGTTTGTTTAAAGTCAAGACCAGATGTCGAGTAGAGTCATGTGACAGTTTGTACGTGTCATATGTGTCCCTGTGTCGAAGAGGGACATGGAGTAATGTTTCTGCGTATGTGACAAAGACTGAAAAAAAAAAAACTGCTTTTGCTAGAGAGATTTGATAGTTTCTAAGCTTTTGTTCATTCAGGTTTTTTTGTTAGAATTCAGCAGCTTTTGCAAGGATTTTGCCGTAGAATAAAATCCATACTTCAACAAGCTGGACAGATCGATTGATGGAAGAAATGAAATGGAAACAAAAACAGAGACAGAAAAAAAACAGAATAATGAATAAGGATAGATAGATTGACAGACGGATACGATTATATTGGACATGAGAATGGATTCAAAAGATATATTTATATATTAAAGACATTCAGGCATACAGATGTGTATGATGTGGGAAAGATGGAATGACAAATGTACAGAATCCTTAGTCTGGCATATCCATGAAGAGAATGAGAAAGTCTGCGGAAAAGTTTCCATTGGTTCATTTCTATGCATATTTTAAAATAACTGTTTTTTAAGTATATAAAAAAAATGAAGGAGCCCTTATGAGTCGGAATAATGAGAATACGGATATATATATATATATATATATATATATATATATATATATATATATATATATATATATATGATGAGTTAGATGATCGTTTCATCCTCAAGCGATCTTTGGATATTCCAAACATCGCTTGAAGATGAAACTTCCATCATCCGCAACAGTTAAGGTTTAATATTGAAATTAAACTTGAATACAGATGACCTGTTTTGAAATATAGTAAATTTTGTCATGATGGGAATCATATTTCTTATATATATATATATATATATATAAGTGTATATATATAAATGTATATATATATATATATAAATATATATATATATATATATATATATATATATATATATATATATATATATATATATATATATATATATATATATATATATATATATATATATATATATATATATATATATATATATATATATATATATATATATATATATATATATATATATATATATATATATATATATATATATATATATATATATATATATATATATATATATATATATATATATATATATATATATATATATATATATATATATATATATATATATATATATATATATATATATATATATATATATATATATATATATATATATATACAAATTTTAAGGTATGTTATATTTATGAGTATAAGTGCTCAATATTATAAATATAAGTGAAGACACTGACGTCAACACATAGTGCTTACAATCTCTTTTCATACTTAAAAGCAATCCATAGGAAGAATTTCTACAGATTTAATAGATTTATTTTCAATCTGATATTTTTATTACTTCAAAAATGTTTTTTAGTGGATACTCGTGTTTAAATTAGACTCCATGTTTTTTTTTTGTAACTGTGCGTATTATGTCTACCGTCATGCGTACTCGAGAAAAAATATATCACCTTCTAAAATATAGGCTGTGTGCATGTGAAAGAGACACACACACACAGAAACTGTATTGGATATGGAATTCTGTTCGCTACGACCATAAGAATTTAGAGAAGACATTTTTGAAAAGATACTGCAACCTGTATATGGGAGTAGATGTGTGACGTTGATCTATGACCTTTTCCTTCCAATTCCTCATTCTCTTTCTCTGGTGATCAAAGACTTCAAAGAATCTTGCTGCTTTGTATCACCCGAACAGATAAGAAATGCAGTAAAATAACTTACTTTTTTAAAAAAATTTGTTCTCCAATGAAAAACAACAAAAAATTAAATAAAAAAAAACACGAACAGCAGTTTGAGGCTCTCGGATCAGGTAACAATCCTCATTGGAACTGTGAATTTTAGCAACTTTAAAAGATTTCATTTCAATTATGTTATATAAAATACACCTTTTTTCCAACACAATTACATGCCCATATACACACTACATTCAGTTCTGGGTATGACAATAAACTACATTTCGTCCTGGGTATGACAATAAACTACATTTGGCAGAAATGCCTCTGATCGGGAGGTTATAAAGAGCGTCGAACCACCTCTTAATTGCTTTTGTTCCCAGGTCCATCCTGACCCAGGTCGATAGCACCTGTTAGATTATGGCCAAATAGTGAACCCACAAAATGGGGTCAAAACATGAAAATATAAAAATAAATTAAGAAAAATTACCAACAATATATTATAGGAGAAAAATGAATTACGACCCAAAAAGGAGTTGATATTCCGTTAACCAAACCCACCATATTACACACCAAACGATTATTTTCTACCTTATAACAGACGATAATTACTAACAGGCCAAAAAGATTCAGCAATACAACACACTGTTTAAATCAAAGTCGTTTGGTTTGGTTTAATTAAAGAATCTCAGTCTCAATGGGTTATTTAATACCGACAAGATTTTTATAGCTGCTAATAATTTTTTTCGAAAATGTATTGCTGGTAATATTTTTTCCTTCAAAAAATCTATTTACAATAATATTTTTTTCTTTAAAAATCTATTTCTGGTAATACTTATCCTTCAAAAATGCATCGCTGGTAATATATTTTTTAAAAAAATGTATAGCTGGTAATATATTTTTTTTAAATGTATAGCTGGTAATATTTTTTAAAAATTGTATAGCTGGTAATATTTTTTTTTTTAAATGTATAGCTGGTAATCTTTTTTTTTTAAATGTATAGCTGGTAATACTTTTTTTTTAAATGTATAGCTAGTAATAATTTTTTTTTTTTAAATGTATAGCTGGTAATATTTTTTTTTAAATGTATAGCTGGTAATATATTTTTTTTAAATGTATAGCTGGTAATATTTTTTTTTTAAATGTATAGCTGGTAATATTTTTTTTTTTTCAATGTATAGCTGGTAATATTTTTTTTTTCAATGTATAGCTGGTAATATTTTTTTTTAAATGTATAGCTGGTAATACTTTTTTTTTTAAATGTATAGCTGATAAATTTTTTTTCAAAAATGTATCGCTGGTAAATTTTTTTTCAAAAAAGTATCTCTGGTAATATTTTCTTAAATTTATTGCTGATAATAATTTATTGCTGGTAATACATTTTTATTTAAAAATTTATTGCCGGTAATGATTTTTTACAAAGCATTTCTGGTATTAAAATCTATTTTTACACCTTCATAGTGCCTTGACCCCAGCTTTGGGGTTAACTATTTGCCCATATTTGAAACCCCAACAGGTGCCACCACCTCTGGTAACTGCGGACCTGAGAACATCATCAAGGTGGTTCCACGCCCCTCAAAACCTCCTTATCAGAGGCCTTATATCGGATGTAGTTTATCGTCTTGCCCAGGACGCAAATCAAAGTGGCTATTGGCTAGAAATTAACATCAACATGTTAAATATTTGACCAATCAGAGAAAATAAATCCCTGTTTCTCGAGCTTACTTTTAGGGAAAAAATCTCATAAAAACCAACAGATTTCGACTTTCAGCGAGCCGAGTTGCGGCTATCTTCAAGCCGTGATTACATATCTTCTTCCTTCCCCTACTTCCCAGCGTGTACTGAAAGAAACATGTCTCTGCGACTACAAACGAATCGGCTACAGCAACATCATAACCGGCGAGTCAGTGAATTCAAACGAATTATCTCCAACGATCAGTGAATTTTACCTAATGATAATTTTTCTTCTCAATCCCAGCTTTTTTACAGTAGAACAACCATTTAAAAGTTTTTTCTGAATCTGCGATTTTTCCGTGAACCAACTACCCAAAGACTTGAACTCAACTAAAGGCTAGTTATATTCCTTTTCGATTAATTTCAATTTATGTACATTTGTTTGCAAGTACAAATTTAACAGAGGATTTTTCCTTTATTTAGATTTTTATTATTGTTTGAAATTCGGACATTCAGATTGTTAATAAAAATCCTGGACAACTGAATATTCTTACAATGTCTTTCAAATTGGCTGATTACATTTATATATATATATATATATATATATATATATATATATATATATATATATATATATAAGTGAAGTGAAACATAAATTTGTGCGTTCTAGTTTTTAAATAGTAATGTAGGCATACTCAATAAATATACCCACCCCCCCCAAAAAAAAAAAAAAAAAAAAAAAAAAACGAAATCTACAAACTCTTCAAATCCCTAATCATGACAAACAACTTGCCCAAAACTAAATTTCATCAGTAATAAAAAGACTACGCTTATTTTTTCAATTTTTCGTTGACAAAGGACACAGGTGACAGGCGTGTCCAAAAATTCCTATTTTTAATGACTTTTCTCGTTTTGCTTTTATTTTTACAGATAAACAACGGTTGAAAAAACAAAAACATGATAAGGTGAGAAATTGGGATAAAAATGACAAAGACTGATATTATAATAGTTTAAGGAATCACACAAAAAAAAAACATTCACGTCTCAAGTTCCGACAGTATTAAGAAGGCCGGTGAGCTTATCAACCGGTGAAAAGCGTAAACAGTATTAAGAAGTTCGGATAGTTTGATTGATTGTTTCGTTTTCTACGGCTTATCAACCATTTGCAGGTTATTTAAAGCCAGAAAATATTTTTAGATCGTAAGAATCATTTGTAGAGATAATTTTTTGTTTTGTTTTTTTTAAGCGTTTCACCCCAAGCAAGGCGGGAAGCCACTAAGACGCAAGGGGTTACAGAAAATTTGGAGCAAGATCAGATAGGAATGATAGAAGAAAGGGTGAGGAGAAGGATAGTAGATAGATCAAGGCAACTGGAGATGTCGATTGACATTGCACTTGAATAGCTGGAGATTATAGCTCTCAGGGAGGCTGGAATAGGGAAGAGAGTTCCACAGGCGAGAGGTGCGAGACATGAAGCTATTGGAGTAAAAGAGACGGCTACATTTAACAGTTTCAACAGTGAAAGGGTGAGAGCGAGATGCCAGCCTCGTAGGGCGCTTGAACTCATGAAGTCTGGGAACCAGCGAATGCAGCTCCTCGGAGCAATTGCCATGAAAGTATTTGTAAAACAGACGGAGAGATAAAAGTTTTATCATAGCTGGGGGAGAAGAGTTAGATTCATGCCTTTCCCAAGGGTATTTGAATATAACGAAACCAACGAGAATTCGAAATCTGCTCATTGATTAACAATTCCGAGCCATTATCAATTCCACCACCTTCACATCCAAACTGAGAGCTCCTGGTATTCCCAAGCGATCATCCATCTTGGTCCTGACCAGGCTAGACTTTTGTGATTATACGTGGATTGATGTTTCAAGGTGATGTGGCCGTAAGACACCAGAAAGAAAATACGCTGTAAATAGTGTAAAGAAGATCACAGAGTTAATTCTTCCTTAATGTGCAAACAGTTTTAAAAAAAGGCTGTAGAATTAATTCGTCGTAAAACAATTCTTTTATTACTGTATTGCGTCGTTCGTCGGGACGGCTGTCATAGGGACTTCGATTGCATATGGGAATTTAGGAAAATTCGGTAACGGAAAGTTCGGTAATTTTGACATGGTAGGAAAATTCGGTAAGTATGAAATAAAATTCAATTGAAAATTGATTTTAGGACCATGTTGTAGTAAAGAAAAGACTGTCAACTGATAGTAGCAACTGCAATAGATTTCTTCCGTTTCTCGGCCGCAACACTTGTAGCCAAATCGCAGTTCACACGACAGCCCGACGTAACAGTCCAACACACAACGTAGAAACGACAAAATGGGGTCACACATCCAACCTTCACTTCTCACCTAAAACAACACGTGTTCGCTCCACCAAGCAAAAAAAAAAAAAAAAAAAATCATCTCCTTTTATAAGCGAAAAACAACGACTTCTGTTCACCGAGAGAATTTTCTGATTGGTCACGCCATTCAGGGGAGGGAAGAACATTAGCAAAGCTTCTAAGTCATTGATGTAGATTTTTACTGACTACTTTTTGGTAATTTTTCTTCGGCAGATCGCACACGAAACACTAACTTTTTTCCGGGGTACCTGATTATCTCTTTCACTACAGACCATTCTGAAGTGGGAATTTGGGCGCTTATATTTTTGAATTACTAAAAATCGTGGGGTTCAGATAAAACCCCACTAAAACAATACCAGGGTCGTACTTGCAGACAGAGGGCCTCGGGGGCTAAGCCTCCTTCCCCAATATTTAAAAAAATTATTAACTATGCAGGTCTAGATAAAACCCCACTACAACAACACCGGAGCAGTACTTACTGGAGGGGGATCCCCCTCTGCCCATACGTTTAAATAACTAAAAAATTCATGGGTTCCAGTACAGATAAAAACCACTGCAACTATACGAGGGCCGTACATTCTGGATGGGGGTTTTAGGCGGCTAAGCAGCCACTCCAATATTTTTAAAGAAATATTTTTTTTTAAATTTTATTCATTTAATTATTATACTCTATTGTTTTCAAGCAAATAAAATAGATTTATCAAAATTAAAGTTAAGTTCTTGCATCTTTTCAAATTATTATTTTAAAAATAGTAAACTTATTAAGTTTTAAATAGTTAATTCTTTTTAAAGAAGCAAAAACTATATAGGCTCACTTCTATTTAAAAAAAAAAAAATTGGGGGAGAGAGTTTAACCTCCGAAATCCTCACCCCAGGACGGCCCTAAAGTCAATTTTCAATCGACTTTAGATTTTATAGTTACCGAATTTTAATACCTTGTCAAAATTACCGAATTTTCCGTTACGGAATCTTTCGGGCACAGCACAGATATTAGGAGACACAAGGTGCTACACTGTGTATTCCCACACTTTCCGTCTGGCTTGCAATACTTACGTCTAGTCCATTGTTCAGTATGAAGGACCTTTTTTTGCATGACCCTATAGCAGTTCAATACCAAATCTAGTCTGTTTGATTCTGCCATTGAGCACATTCAATATCCTGTTGCCGATTTACTCACCGTCATACTGGCAGGGATGTCTTCCCTCCCCAGTTTTTGAATTCAATGTTGTTCTCCTAGACTGGTTGCCAAGCAAGGATGAAGTGCTCAGTCTGACCTACTGTTTAATCCATAGCAGTGTGTAGAAAGAGAAGGAATATATTTTATATCTTTACTGAAGGTATTTTTGCGTTAGTGAATGTAACGAACTCGGCGGCTGTCCAGTTTTCCCATTCTGAACCTTTTATTCAGGGAACAGGACAAAACCCCAGTCTCTTATTGTAGAAGTGGAAACAAAACCCCAGTCTCTTATCGTAGAAGTGGAAACAAAATCCCAGTCTCTTATCGTAGAAGTGGAAACAAAACCCCAGTCTTTTATCGCAAAAGGGGACACAACCCCAGTTTCGTAAATAAAAGTCTCATATAAAGAATCGAATTTAACATTAAAAAAATCAAGGAACTTTTCATTCAAATTTTAATGTCAAATCGAGAAATAATAATAATAATGATAATAATATCCAATATACATACTCCAATATCAAATTGAGGCAATAAACACGATATCCAATATGTACACTTATTTCATGCTCACAAATTTGTCCCATTTATGTATACCTAATTATGAATGATCACCTGAAACGAATGCATGCCCCAACACAATTCAGGAACAACTCTACACTCAGATATGTCATGATCAGTGCTGATAGCTCCTTTACACGCGAGTGATGCACGATTGGCACATTCCCAGCAAATTCTTGGTGTATGTATATTCTTCATAGCAGAATCTCTTGCCTCCCTTGTTGCTCTCGATGCCTTCCATTGTTGAATGAAAGTTAATACTTACAATATATGCATGTGTTATCTTTATATAATACAATTAACAGGTTAATTAATGGCCTTTACACCGAATCTTATTAATTAATCTTATATGAGCCTGCGATTTTGTCCGCTTTGAGGATGAGCAGCTGGGATTCTGCCCACCGGGTTTTTGTCCGCTGAGATTTCGTCATGGATTCCACATTTCTCATTCACTGCGTTTATCCATTACACCATTCGAACATCCAGCCAGACTGAAAAGACCGGAAAGTTAATTCGCCGAAAATAAACATTATGATGATCTGAATAATTCATAGAATAAAGTTAATCCTTCATTTTACAAGTTCGAAGAATACAAACGAATATCGACAGTACCATAGTTGATGCGTTGTGATCAAAACAACAACAATCAGGATATTGCTCGGAATAATTATTCAAATAAATGCAAGACCACAGACTATTCCGTAGTTCGTTATTTTATGCTTTTTAGAGTGTAAAAATGAACGTGTTTCGACAATAGATCAAAGGACTAACTCAAGGCAAAAAAAATATTTCTAAAAAAAAAAAATATATATGCGTCTTATGAAAAAGAGAGATAAAGAAAGAGGAAGTTGAATGCTGCAGGTCGGCCAGACTGCTAAGATAAAGAATTACTCGAGGGAAATAATATCAGTAGTGAACAGAAAAGAGAGCGGCACCTTTGAAGTAAAAGTTACTTCCGCATCGGGAACTGCTAGAGGTCACGTGACTAGCGTCGAAGACGTCAAATGAGAAGCAATTTTTCGAAAACAATGGCGAGTGAACAAGAGTAAGAAAGTGTGTGGAAATCTCAGTCAAAATGGCGACCGGGCATAAAGAAACGCGAATCTTTGAATCGGTGTGCGTGAGAATCTCAAAACGAACACGAATCGTATCACTTGCTGTGAAGGCATGAGCGAACTTTTTTTTTTTTTTTTCTTAATGAAGTCTTAACTTATATGACTATTTTGCATAAGGAAGTATTAGTTTCAAACAGCAGAAGGACGATATATATATATATATATATATATATATATATATATATATATATATATATATAAACGTGCAATCAATTTACAAATACATGAATTATTCACACAAAACTAATGCAAAGGTTAATGATTTAAATGGCGAGACATCCATCTCGCAAACAATTCAAATAGTACACAAAACCTCCAGATCCGTTATGAATGAATTGATCCTTGTTTATATAAATTTCTGCCGTATTAGTTGTTATTTTTACTACAAGCTTTCGTCTGTTCCTACAGACATCTTCAGGTATATAATAGATGTTGTTCTTTTTTTTTTTTCTCTTAGTAATAAGAGGACATCGAAAATATATGTGTATTGTATCCGAAATGCTATTGAAAATGAGATATTGGTTTTTGAACGCGCCAAAGCAACGCTGAGTTTGATTTTAAATTTTTTTTAAAGTGTTTGCGTTTATACCAAATATGGTAATGAACAAATTATTTTACTGGTAAATTTTACTGTCAAAGTGGCATGAACTATATTGTTCAATAATTACAGTAATGTCGCACTTATTAACCAAAAAGTCGCACATGGATCAGTTATTTAAATTACAATAAACGTGCAATCAATTTACAAATACATGAATTATTCATATATATATATATATATATATATATATATATATATAGACCTAGTGAGCCAGACAAACCTACCTAGGTTTCACCTAAACGGACCAGATGATTTTCCCAGGATCCGTTTAGGTGAAACCTGGGTAGGTTTGTCTGGCTCACTAGGTTTATCTAGGTCTGCTCTACGGTTGTATTGAGCTCTTTTGTTAGTTGTTTACTCGTATCGGGTTTTTCTCTTTGGGCTTGAAACCTGTATCCGTGCGATTTTTTTCGACAGACTTTTATATTTGTAGCACTTTTCTTTTTTAAACCTTTTTTTCCCCTCGAGATTGATTTGATTATTCGCAAATCAAAAATTCGAGGGTTTTTCGAAACGAGTATAGTTATCTATATTTGTGTATATATATTTGCATCATGGGAAAATGGATCTCATTCCTTATTATTTTATTTATCGGTTTAATTTTCTTGTAACGTCTAGCAAGCTCGTTTCACTAGATCAGTAACAACTGAGTAGTGAATACGATCCTCACTGGGTTCCCCATACTTTCAACCTTGTGCCACATGTAAACTATTCTTAATAAAAACCATATATATATATATATATATATATATATATATTTTTTAAATGTTTTAAATAGCTATATATATATATATATATATATAATGGTTTTCTTAAGAATAACTTAGATGTGGCTTAAAAAATAAATAAAACCATTATATATATATGGTTCTATTTATTTTCTTATGCCAAATCTAAGCTATTCTTAAGAAAACCATTATATATATATATATATATATATACAGAATCATATTCTTTTCTATTTTCCAACGACGACGTTGGGACGAGTTTTGGCAATCTTACTCATGAAGTATGTGCATTGGTCGTTCCACCTCAGCGCAAAGCTGGCTGGAGATCGACCATTTTAACTACTGCTATCGGAACTTATTTCTGAACCGTAAAAGAAAATGGACACGCCCAAGAGAGATTGAGAACTTTGTTTCACTATAGTCACCATAAGAAGCATAAACGTCCATAACAGAAACGCACATTTTTGTATGCTTGCATCTTCTTTGTTTACATATGGAACATGCACCTTCAAGTAAAATACGCAGAAACACACAACTTGCTAACCTACACAACACCACGTCAAAGTACCCTATAGAGGTATCTCTAAAAAAGCAGTAACTAAGGTTTAAAATGCATTTTAAAAATGAAAATCTTTCTTGAAGCTTTTATTTTAGTTTTAATTCCAAGCTTTAATATTCCTAATAAGCAAAATACTTTGCTGTATTTCAAAACCGAATTTAAATTGATTAGAAGTAGTTTTTGAAATCGCTAAAAGCGGCCATATTGACAAATCTGACAACGTCAGATAATTCTCTTTATTAAAAAAGAACCTTCAAAATTAAATATACTTTACTGGAACGTTGTATTAAAGTTTAATTAATCTGAATTAAAACAAATATTACTTATTTCAGTTTAAAATATCGAAGGAAAGCAAGCATTTTTTAATATATGGTAGTGGGTAGGTAGGTGTCTGAAGTGTTGACACATCTATCGATAACCTGATGTTTAAATGCGTGTGGTATAATGGATAATGGCTCTAAATTGTTAATTGGACTGTCGAGTGTCAATTCCTGTTGATTTCGTTATATTTCTTTACGGTCAAATAGCCTTGGGAAAAGTATGGATCCATCTCTTCTCTCTCAGCTATGGGTTAATTAGTAAGACTTGTATCACTAAACTATTATTATCTTAAAAATGAATTTTTTAAAATCTTAAAAACAATTTCTGATTTTAAAACAACTTATTCCCGCAAACCACTGCTCTGTGGAACCGACTCCCAAGAAGATGTTTACCCAATCACTACAATGTGAACTTGTTCAAGTCTATGGTTAACCGTTATCTTCCCCTCCTTTCCGTATAAGTTGCCTCTTACTGTAAAACTCTACCTCAAGTGGCCCTCGGGACTTTACAATGTGAACTCCTCCGTCACAATAAATAAATAGATAAAATAACATGTAAACTATCTTCCTGAAGTACTAAAGTACAGGTTCTCAAATAGAACACTGTTTGAAAATAAAAACGTATAACTCCTATCTTTGAAATAGTGAATTGTTGTTTATTCGAACAGATAACTTTTTATATTTCCTTTCTAAATAAGATATTAGTCAGATCGAATTATTATTATTGTACACCTAAGAATAAAAATTACAGAATTCTTCTAATTTGTGAAGTTTTCGGCTGCTGCACCCTCAAAAAATTCTTTTGCAAATTTATTCGGCAACTTTCTTGCAATTTCTATAAAAAAAAAACAAAAAAACCTTTCCATTCGCTCTTCGAGAAGACACCGTTCCCATTTGTTATCTGTGTTAGGGGAGATAATCTATCTTAGTCATTGCGGCGGGGTTTAAGAAAATGTCGACTGTGACTCCTGCAGAGTAGGGCAGGTTGATATTTCACTTTGCTTAGAGAATCAACATTGTACTCAGTGAAAAACCTGTAGTTTGACATGATAAGTACTGACATCAGAAATTAGATTCGTATCTTTAACCAACTTTTGCGCATATAGTTTTAAATATCGTTTGAAAAAATGTACAGAAATATCTAATTTCTGCAGATTTTTGCTTACAATCTGCCTTCATAATTTTACTATTTCAAGAATAAATCCAAATAAAGTTGATACATTTTTTGTATTCGATACCTTGAAAATATATTCAAATATATATTATATATTGTATTTAAATATCCATTTTGCCTTTATAAAGTGAATATCTTTATATCATTCATAATTCTGAATTGTTGTTTTTTATTTATTGAGAACGAGGCAAGTGTTACAATTTGAAAGCATTTTAAAATGACATTTACACATTTGCTTTCCATAAGGGCCCAGAACTTTTTTTAACGGTGTTAAATATTTCACTGATCACCGGAATGACATTCCACTGCTTCAGTTTGAACGTAAAATTAATATTTCAACTTGTTTCCTCAAAAAAACAGAAGGATTTGGAAAAAAAAATTGTGTCATTATTTATCATAGCAACTTTCAAATTCAGTGCAACGTTACGATCCCAAAATAGACCTGGCCTATTGCAGAGTGGAAAAACACCCTTCAACACTAAAAGGGGTTATCTATCAAGCAAATGCTTACATACAACAATCAATATTGACTCATTCCCCAAAGGAAGTAAATTCTTAGAGACTCGAATATGAACGACTAATATGTATCTATATATGAAACAAGTAAATGCTTACAGTCAAATGTAAGTTACCAGTATTTACCAATCCCTGAAGCAACTGTCCTGTCAGCAGTACCTAGAATAGGCCAAATGCATTCTTTCCAAAGGGGTAAGACATCTGCAATGGCGCCATCTATTCTTATAGAATCAATTATAAATGACCAATATTTACCAATCCGTGAATCAAGAAAAATGTTTATAGATTGAAGCATACACTGACCGTTTTCTCACATTAAATAAAACACCAAAAGTTTACAATGATGTAAAATCATACCAATCGCGTGTTCGATAAATCGTTTTTATACATCTTTGTAATGTCGATTCAAAAGGCTCCGCTTAAACAGAGTTTGTTTGTAACTTTAATAACTAGAATGGGAATTGAAATACATTTGTGCATCACCATTTACTTTGCCGGGCGCCTACAGCAGTTCGGCGATCGCGTCTCTTCCAAACTTCACTTTCCTTGTTAACTCCTAAGCAAAGTTTGACTTTTTACCTTCCCTCTTGTCCGGGCTCTGTCATTCATTCATATTGACTCAATAAGATTCTCACTGTTTATCTGCAGCCCCATTTCTCTCAATGCATCCTTCTTGTAGGTATTACATTTTCCGAACCGTCCTTCCTTTTAATGCATCCAAGAAATTTCATGTGTCATCTTCTGATTTCTCTATATGCCTTTTATTTTTCTAGTTTCTTTAGAAGTTATTCGTTGTGCAGGTGCTCTGGCGCTGTTATTCTTGAAATCCGTTTATAGAACAAGATCTCTGTCACTCCGAGTATTTACTCCATCTGTAAGACAATTACCCGACATTCATTTATCCTATATCCAGATATAACAAAACAATTCAAGGGTCTTTTCTTTTTCCAACGTCTTAATACTTTTTTGACATCATTTCTGGGAGGAGTTATCATTATTTACACTATTTATAATGATAGCAAGTCTTCAGCCTCAGCAGCAATAAAAACAGAAACAGCGGCAGCAGTAAAAAAATATGACAGCCAGCAGCAGTGAAGGTTAAGTTTAAATGTCTAAGTTTACTCTAACAAATGGCCTCGTGGGTAAAAGCGTTGTTTTGTCAATTTGGTTGTCATATAAGCTTCGAAAAATGGGCGTGAAATGGCATGTTCGGGCTTATCAAATATAGGGTGACCCCCCCCCCCAAAAAAAAAAACGGGAATTTTTTAACAATCCAATAAAACCAAGAGTGATGGAAGAAAAATATTTTATTCATAGTAATTGAAACCTTAAAACATGCCATTTAAGAAACAATGATGGAATTTTAATTTTTTTTTAAATGACTTTCCTGCAGATGGCGTCCTCCTGTACGAATGCATTCTTGAAATCTGCTGTTGAGATTCCTCACTGACTGTTGCAACATCTCAGCTGGGATACTGTGAATTTCATCTTGAATTCTAAATGGTGAAATGTTTACTTGCTCAAGGTCACTGTCTCGTAGTGTTGCCACTTGCTCATGTCTGGCAATACGCACTTCAAAAATTCTTGTTTTTTGGGGTCACCCTGTATATATATATATATATATATATATATGAAGATGAAATGGAACTAATGCTTTTAATTTAATTGCAAAATTAAATTCGGGGCTTTTAGCTTCTATTTTTGAAACATGGTTAGAACTGTGTAGCGGAAAAAAACATATTTTAAATCAATTAATTTATAATATTAATGCTGTGTAAATTTACATTGAGCACTATTTTGTAAAAATAAAAATATCTATAAGAACACCGGATTATATATCTTACTGTTCTTTCTTTATATATATATATATATGTGAGCGGTCTCAATAGTACCTGCCATAGGCACAGTAATTTACTGGAAATTTTAGAACAAAAAATAAAGAACAGCTAAAGAGAAATCGGAAGAAACTAAAAGAAATGAATTTAAGCATACTACTATATGGGCAACAAGGTCTCATGAGTTTACAGTTGAATTGACGAGGTGTAACCGTAAGTTCTATGCTAACAGTTTCTGTTGTATAACCCCTTCTTCTGAGGTTCACTTAGTCACTTCGCCAATTTGAGTATATGTTGCATACTCCTTTGGTGCGGGTTGGTCTTGGCTGACGGCATCAATTCACTTACATTGACATTGCCTCTCACAGGTACTTGGTTTTAGCCCGGAGAAAAAAGAGAACTTAAACAAAGGAATTTTTAACTTAACTATTATTTTATTAACCATGTTGACGGGTAAATCTAACTAACCAGTGGGGTCGCTATGTAACCCCACTGGGGAGCAGTTTCCAGGCACGATTTTAACACGACTACATTGTTCGATGTGTGAATCTTAACTCCATGAAACCACTTAACCGTAAGTTCTATGCTAACAGTTTCTTAACTCACACTTCTCACCTTTGGGACACACCTTCTTGCTTACCTGTCAACTACAATCTGGATTGGACTACGAGTACTTGCACTTATTAGAAGCGGGCCGCCAATACAAATATTTTCATGGTATTAGGTTGGTGCAAAAAAAATGACGTAACAATGTCGTTTTTTGACGTACTTTTCTAAGTCAAAAAACGACATTCATGCGTCATTATTTTTGCACCAACCTAATAACTGCTCTGACGAACTATTTTTACTGATGTTCCGACTGCATGGCCGTAAGCGTGATATTAGATTGGCATCCCCACGACCCACCCTTTTACGGTTGAAACAGTTAAATATGATCGCTTCTTCTACTCCAATGGTTTCTTCTCTCGCACTTCCTGACAGTGAAACTCCCTTCCTCTTACTTGCTTCTCTGATAACTATAATGTTCAAAAATTTAAATGTAATGTCACTCAATATCTTCTGATGCCTTGATCACCGTTGTTCTTTTTATCCTTTCCTCCGTCCCCTCCCCTATACCCAGTTTTTCTCTTACTTCCACTCTCTGTCACCCCTTGCGTACTAGTGGCACTCCCGCCTTGCTTGGGGCGAAATGCTTAAATAAATATGTGATAGGTCCTGATCTAGCATCTAGTCAACAGTCGCTTTCTCACAGACCTGCCGTGGCTTCCCTCTGTCTCTTCTACAAGTATTTTCACGGCATCTGTTCCGACGAGCTACTTTCGCTGGTTCCCAGACTGCATAAGTCTATGCGAGCTACTAGGCTGACATCTCGGCCCCACCCTTTCACTGTCAAAACCGTTAAATGGAACAGTCTTTTATACTCAAACAGCTTCTTCTCTCGCACTTCTCTGTGGAACTCCCTTCCCTTGCTTCCCCGATGGCTATAATCTTCAAATATTCAAGTGTAATGTCAATCGACATCTGGTACTCAGCTTGTTCTCCGTCCTTCTCTATATCCTTTCCTCAAACACGCCTCTTTACTCTTGTTCGCAATCCTCTGTAACCCCTTGCATGCTAGTAGCACTCCAGCCTTGCTTGGGGTGAATTGCTTTCAAAATAAATAAATAAATCTCTGAATAGTACTAAATAAAAATAAGAACTAAACGATATCCCTAGACATGAACATTGAAACGAGAACAGTCTACCGCTAAGACTAAATAAATCACCTTTACGTTACCCAGATACACCTGAGAAAGGCCGGAATGCACAACGACCAAAACTTATGATAAAAACAACAAAGATAAGGACTAATGTCCGAATATAAATAGTGTAAATAGTCTTAATACTTTGTTTATTCTTTGGAAGTATACTTTTGCTTTTCCAATGAGCCTTCGAATTTCTATGTCTCACATTTTCAGTCGTTTGTGAATTTCATAATCTCTGACATTGATAGACAATGAAGAATATCCTTGCTATCCTGGCAAACGTTGGATAATCCTGCTGGTTGAAGGTAATACAAAATTAAATAACGGAGATATAGAGGAAGGTTGAAGTTAGCGATAATAAATAAACAGGTGGATAAAAAGTGAAGATTTAGTTAATTAATAACTGTTTCACAGAAACAAAGGGTTTTTTTTTCACATGTAATTAACCTTTGTGTAATTGTCATTAACACTTCCGCTGCTGATGATGATGACGTATTTATATGTCTTTCCGAAAATTACACTGCTTGGCGTCGGCATATATAGAGTACTAGCAGCATGACCCGGCGTTGCCCGTCCTTGATTCAAAAATCGTATGACTCATACAGCAATCGCTATCACTTGACTTATTTTTGCCCTTCCTTGCCTTTAAAGGATTGCCCTTTGCCGTGATGATGTTGCTACATGCCTTACTTCTTGTCTATCACATACTGCGAATTTTTTCTAAGCTCTATACTAAACATTAAATCTGTTACGAAAAAAGAACTAAACAAAATGAACACAAAACGATCAGCTTTAAAAAAGGACTCGTAACTGGAAAAACCGAATGAAAAAAAAGAATGTTAACAACAAATACTTTTTCACACCCAACCCAGTTCTGCGGAATCAGAATCAACGTTGAGTTTAAGCAAGCGAATGAGCCAATTGGAGTAAAGTGCCATGCAGATTTAAATTTTTCCCCACTTGTGACGAATGCAGCTATCGATTGTTTTTGCATGCTAGCATGCTAGTTAACATTCGTGTCAGTCAGCTGTTGGCTCTCACGCTGACCAGTAGAATCTTCCTGCCTATTCGTGGCAACCAGCTATAGGTTCTCACTATGGCCCGTAGAAAATGGCCACAAACTATATGAAAACTGCCGTAGAAGCATGAAAAAATCGATTATTTCCACTATCGATGGGAGTTGGGAAATGCAAAGTCGGTCTTGGCCTTCCAACTAACTTGGAGCATGTGCATGTAAATTTTGGTGCAAATCCGTCGAAAATTGCGGCCGTGCATTCGTTATACACACACACACACCCTACCTTTTATAGATAGAGATTTACTTGAGTATAATATGAGCCAGCATTTCGGTAGCTAAAATATGGAATAAATCACACATCGTCGAGTATAATATCACTCCGTAGTATAGACAACTTTCTTCACTTTCCAGACTCGATAGAGTGCGAGAGCGTATAAGCTTACCTTCCACCCGACAACCCATCTCTTAAATAGAAGGAACGTCGTAAACCTCTCACTGCTCTAACGCTATTTCCATGGAAAGTGCTCTGACGAATTACATTTCATAGTTCCAGCAGTTCTAACCTTCACAGTTAAGAGCCCGTTATGCTGCGCACATTGTAGTAAACCAGCCTCCGTATTCCACTGACGAGATAAAAGTTCCGCTCAAGTGACTTCTGCTTGCGGACCGCTGCTCTGTGGAACCGACCCACGAGCGATTTTCTTTCCCCGCTCACTACAATCTTAACCTGCTCAAGTCTAGAATTAACCGTTACCTTCCCCACATATCCGCATAAATTGTGCCTCTTATTCTGTAACACACTACCTCGAGTGGCACCCAGGCCTTGTACAGGGTGACCCTCAAGGTAAAAAAAAAAAAGACCTAATCGGCGTCCAAGGCACTGGGCTTCCGCGAGAGAACATCTCTTCATTGCAATAGTTACTAGTTTGGTTTTGGATTCACTGAGTATGACCAACCAGTTTTCACCCATAAAAAATAACAATCTAACCAATAAACCATCACTCTGCTGCAAACATTAAAGGGATATTCTAAATCTTATAACAATTTTACCAATATCGTATTATTCCAAACATTGAAAGAACGATCATACTTTTCAAAATAAGAGACTAAATGTTCAGTTCTACATTGGCATGTTATCTACAAGGAAAAATATCAACACCATACAAATTTTATTTTGGAATGATAACTACATAATAAAACAGGTGCTATTTTGGCTTGTTATCTTTTCCTTGTAGACAACAAGCCAAAGTAGTACCATATTGACTATGTAGATATCATTCCAAATTAAAATTTGTCCAGTGTAAACATTTTGGCAGATGTATTTGGGCCGTCCGGAAAGTTCATGCCAATTTTGTGTTCTTCATGTTAGAATATGTCAAATTTATCGACAGATATAATATGCTTACATTTCCGATTAGAGCACACTTCGAACTATCGCTTGAGAAAGAATGTTTAAAATTCCTTAATTCGTGTGAATTTTGCATCCCTATGAAAATAGAAGATTATAAGGTGCATTTTGATGCTTTTATTTACCGTAAAGACAAAAATACCTCGCAGGCAACAAAAAAGATACGCTGTATATGGTGAAGGTATTTTAGCACACAGAACTGTACAGAAGTAGTTTGCTAAGTTTGGAGTTGATGATGATAGCCTTATTGATGAAGAATGGTCAGGACCCCCACCCACCCACACACACTCGCACTACAGATGACAACCAAATCAAGACATTGACAACAACGCGGGAATGGGTAGAAACACTAAATTTATCAAAGTCCACTATCCATGAGCACTTAGTGAAGCTTGTGTACTCAAATCTCTACAGTGTTTGGGTACCGCATTATCTGAGTGAAAAATTTAATCTGGGATTTGCTGTATAAGCGCAATGAAAATGTACAATTTTGAAGCAAATTGTGACGGGTGATGAGAAATGGATTGTTTGTAACAACGTTCAATGAAAAAGATCCATGAACCAAGTTTAGCCACCTCAGAAGCAGGTCTTCATCCTAAGAAAGACACGCTGTACATCTGGTGGGATTGGAAAGGAATCATGTACTACAGTGTAACCCGGATATAAGAGAGTTGTCGGGACCGGAGAAGTAGTATCTTATATCCGGGTTTGGTCTATTATATATACATTAACACAGGCTCTACTTTGGGACCAGAGAAAATCTCTCTTATATCCGGGTTTCTCTTATATCCGGATTACACTGTATAAGCTTCTGCTAAGTAACCAGTTAATTGATTCTGAAAAGTATTTCTAGAACCTGGACGAATTAAAGGCACCAATTCAAGAAAAACGCCTAGAAGTGGCGAACAGGAAATCCATGAGGATAGTGTCAGACCTCGGGTTTCTTTGGCGACCCGATGAATTTGGTGAATATAGCTGGAATGTGTTACCCCACCCGTTATATTCACCAGACATTGCTCATTCAAATTTTCATTTATTCAGATTCTTGTAAAATAATAACAATGGTAAAAGTTTTAATCCTTTGGAATTCAATGTGTTCTTTGCCGAAAAACAACCAAAATTCTGGGAAGATCGAATCTTCAAGTCAAAGGAAAAATGCAGAAAGGTTGTGCAGCAAAATGGTTCATATTTAGTTGAATAAATATTTAATGGCATAATTTTGTTTTATGTATTAATTTCCCTCAAAAATCGACATGAACTTTCCGGACCATCCAATACATGCTGTTTATCGCTCGAATATAAATAAAATAAAAATTAATATATTCAATACATTTTCTTTATGTTATAATATGTTTTGCTATGTAGATATTCCAAAATAAAATTTGCCCGGTGTAGATAGTTTTCCTTGTAGATAACAGAATAAAGTAACACGATCTTTTTGTAACCGTTGATAACTGGCATCAAAATAACAATTTTAAACCTTACAACAATACTTAATATCGTTCTATGGAGAGCCCCCACCCCCTCCAAGACGGTTTTTAACAAAACAAAACAGACTGACCTATTGCTGGATTTCAGCCTTAAGAGCTGGCTTCGGCTGGTTAGTTTCAAAATAATATAAAGCTGAAACCGCAGGAAGTCATCTCTCAGACAGTACCTCTCCTTCAGTAGGGGGAGAGAACTGTGGTCATTACACGGCGCCTGATGTGTGACCAAAAGGGAAAGGGCCAAGTGGACGGAAGCAATTTTTCATGGTATTGCCGTAACATCCAATTTAAACTGACCTTGTGTCACATTCGATTATGACGTGAGCGCACAGAAAAATCCACTTAAAAGTGGACTGATAGAATTTGGAGGCCCCTCCATTAAGTATTTAATGTACCACTCCAACTAGAGGGACCTAAATACTCTATATTGTTTCAAATTAGTTTAAAGCAGTTCCATTAAATCTAAAAATATATCTGTTTTTATATCTTTATTTTTTGGTTTAGTTTTATTACGGGCCCGAAACTAGAGGGCCCTCTGGGTTGCAGCCTTTATTAGCCTATATATAAACCTAGCACTGGACCTACCTTTGTACCATTGCTTTAAGGCAACAAGATTTTATTAAAATGTAAGTGGCCTGATTGAAATAAATTGCGATGGTGATTATCTAAGCGTAGCTCAGATGTGGCACACTACTGAAAGTTTAAGGGGAACACAGTGAAGATCGAACTCACATTTCCGTCGTAACTGATCTCGCTGGACAAGCTTGCTAACCATTACACCACGTTGAAGTTCCCTAAAATAGTGATACTCTAAGCGTAGCTTAGATGTGACATAAGGCCGAAAGTATGAGACACCCAGTGAAGATCGAACTCACTATCAGTCGTAATTTAGCGGAACGAGCTTGCTAACCATGACACCACGTCGAGTGCCCAAATTGATTGATATGCATGTATCTCGGAAGTTCTTAAACCTTGTTTAAGCCCGGGTAAGAAATAAGGATGGATTGTGGCTTTCAAAGCGAACAAACCATTTTTACAGTAAGGTTCACCATATATAAGGCCTAGGGACAACGTGTTAGAGAGTTACGTTGAGGGCTATGGATAGAAGGGAAAGATAACGATTAGTTCTAGACTTGAAGGCTAAGATTGTAGTGATTGGGGGAACATCTTGGGAGTCCGTTCCACTGGGCCGTGGTTCGCGGGAAGAAGCTGTTTGAGTGGAACTTAGTTCTCGTCGACGTAATACGGAGGGAATGTGGGTGGCTTGCGAGAATTTAAGTGGCATGGTGGGTCCTAGCTGTGGAGGTTAGACCTGATGGAACCAAGGAATGTAGTTTGTCCAAGCATTTTCCATAGGAATAGCGACGCAGCAGTGAAAGACTCGCCACCTCCTGCCTGTGAGAGTGAGGTTTGAGGGTGGAAAATAATTCTTCTCCAACAAATACACGGATACGCTTTTGAACTCTTTCAAGACTGGAAAGCGAGGTCTGGGCAGCTTCTGCCTAAATATGACAACAGTACTCTATTTTCGGCCTGATCTGGCTCTTATAAATGTAGAGGGTAGCATGGAGTGTGAGGTAGCACCGGAACAGTACAGGGAGCCGATCATTTTACCTGCCTCTTTAACGATGGATCGTATCTAAGAGTTCCACTTGAGGTTGGCTGTGAGTTTGAAGCCCAATATTCTCCCAAGACAGGGAGCCTACTTGAGGGAATATCCATTCATTCTGCCTGGCGGTAGTTCGAGGTCTGATTGGCGGTGATGGGACGTTACCAGTTTGGTATCCGATTGACGTAACCCATTCTTCATTTTATCTCGATTCTGTACAAATCGTAGCTGGTTGTTTGGATGCCATAGAATGGCGCTTAGCAATAAGACTCTTTAAAATGACTGATTGTCTGCAGCAGGAGAGATCGTTGCTATATGGCGATAGTTAAATCTATTAAGAGTTAATATTTGGTAACGGTAAGAACGGTTCCTGGTTCTACGTGATTTTCTCGGTCATAATTTTAATTCGATCAGCACGTAATATTATGGCTGAACTTTACTGCAACAAAACGAGACAAGGAGAACGCCTCCAGCGAAACTTATCAAATCTATAATGTGGACATTCAATTCGAACGATCTAATGACTAATTTAAAGAATAATGTGTGGGTGAGTTTGGCAAAAGACCATAACTGACCGCAAGTAACCAAAAATAAATATCATTCTGCTACAAAAAATGTAGGAAAGGAGATAATAATGCATTTATTATATATTATAATGCCATCGACAATTCTACAGGAGGTGGCTAAATTGCTTAAATCTAGAAATCTTACAATAGACAGACGTGCGCTTAGCGTAATGGATGTTGCCACAGGGAGTTGGTTAGTTTCATTTGGTTTGGTTTATTTTACGGCATATCAACCTCAATAGGTTATTTAATGCAGACAAAATTGCTATTGTTGGTAATAATTTTTTTTAGTCTATTTCTCGTAATATTTTTCCTTCAAAAAAAATCTATTTCTGGTAATATTTTTTCTTCAAATATATATAGCTGGTAATATTTTTTTTCAAATATGTATAGCTGGTAATATTTGTTTTTAAAAAAAATTTTTCTGGTAATATTTGTTTTTCAAAAATATTGTGCTGGTAATATTTATTTTTTCAAAAATGTTTTTCTGGTCATATTTGTTTTTTCAAAAATGCATTGCAGGTATTAAGACCTATTTTTACACGTTTTGACCCCAGTTTTTTGCGGGGCGTAATTATTTGCAATCATAGTTGGGACCCTGAAAACTTGATACCACTCTGGGGTCATCGGGTGGGCCAGGGGAACACCAGCAATCAAGAGTTGTTGGTGCAAGTATGTTGCATCGCCGCCATGAAAAACCTCCTGATCAGAGGCCTTACTGCTGGACGTAGTTTATCGTCTTACCCAGGACGCGGATGTAGTTTATCGTCATACCCAAGACGGCAAAGGAAGTTGAATTGGTCAGTCAAATCAAAGTTCCGGGCAAGTATGTTTCATCCATTTTTACATGAATAGCGTTCGGAAAGGCTTGGAATTATATGGATTAAATATCAAGGTAAACTGGGATCCCTAGCCTTGCGTGGTCTAAGTGAAAGAAAATCGCAATATAATTGAAAATTACAAACAAACGTGGGGAAAGGCAACATTTTCTGTAGTTGAAACTGCTCCAGTACCATTCCCAAAAACGCATGACAATTCACAGCTAATAAATATGAACCTGCGTTGTTCTATACTGGTCGGTGTAGTGAAGCGATGCAGCGTTTTAATTTCTAATAACTGATGGGCTCGTTATCCATCGCTCTCCGGTAGGCGCGTAAAAACGTTCGTTTACTTTCTATCTCTGCAGTAGGAGCCCACAATCATTTTATTTCTTTAAAGAATTCGTTTTTTTTTTATTATTCACCATTTTTCGTAGCTTTAAGAAAAACAACCATTTTTTAACTTTTGTAACAATAGACTACGTAGACTTTTCTTACTTTTGTTCCCGCGGTAGGCAACGAACGAGTTAAAAGTTTCTATTCCTGAGTATTTCAGCCTGTCTCGCCCTCACTTCTCCCCGTTTCAGCCTCCCCCCTTCTACTCTTCACTTTTTTATTCTACACTTCAGCCTTTCCCACCAACTTGTTCACATGCCTTTTTTACAATTATTACGTTGTCTATATTTTGGGTTGACATTTTCCCTTCCCCTAATGTTTGTATTTCTTCCTTTCTCCTAAATGGACAACTTCCTCTACTCCACTGTCTCAAATGGACGCTCTCTTTTTCCCCTCCTATACCTTTCTCAAATCAAACTGTATCTCTCATATTCTAGGATTATTTTTCATCTCATAATATTTCTAATAAAAGTTCTATTTTTCAACATGTTTTTTCGCCATTTTTGATATTTCACCCTAGCGACCGATGCAATGCTGTATTTATTTATTTATTTTGGTGGGTGGGGTCACGGTTTCAAATATTTTCTAGCTTTTCATTTACAGTATAAAATATGGCTATTACAGCTGGTTGTATATGCAAATTTTCTCACCAGATTTTTTTTTTTTTTTTGGCATGAAGAACAATGAAGAGAAAAATTTAAAGACATGAAAAGTAATGTTCGGACATGCGCACTTCTGTTTCACATGCAAACTTACGGAACTTGCATATGCACACACACACACACACACACACACAAACAGAAGATCGGAAAAATAAATTATGCAAAACGTTTCAAAATGGTTCATGAACAAAGAAAATCAGCCGTTATCATACCTAACGAACTTACGGAAATGCTTGGCAGAATAGAGTTCGAGAAAGTTAGCAAAAAGACAAAATTTACTAAGAGCTACAAAACACAGGAAGCTTTTGAGGGACATGATCGCCAACGCCTCGATTAAACATCGCACATAGAAGAAGAGGAAGAAAAGAAGGTTTAGAAAATTTGACATTCACAAGGTAAAGAGTGAAGAAAAAAATAACTTACTTAACAAGCAAAATATTTGATTGGGAGGAGAGGAAATTTTTCAAAGGAAGACTACATTCAAGAGTTCGTTGTAAAACATTTTTTCACGTCAAAGCAGGTGGGCTTTTACTAAAAATTTATCGAACAACTGCCTTATAACTGGCAAGAATTCATTGAAAATAATAGTGTGTGTGGAGATTATCCAAGCGGAGCTCAGATGTGGCACAAGGCCGAAAGTATGGGGAACCCAGCGAGAATCGAACTCACTACTCAGTCGTAATTGTTCTAGCGAGACAAGCTTGCTAACCATTACACCGCCTCGAGGTGCCTAATTGTGTGTGTGTGTGTGTGTGTGTGTGTGGCATCTGTCGGTCTGGAAAAACCTTGAATCTGCGCACAAAGAGTTATGCCTCAGCTGCGGATGGTGGTGGTATAACATCTGTTTCTAGCTGTAGAGGCCCACACGGGGGTGACAGTCTCGACTGTGCATTTGAAGACGAACGATGTCGCCTCGTTGTTTTCTTTCCGGCGAGCCATCGTTCTCCCTCTCCTCGCTCCGGGATTCAGTATAAAAGTGCGTGCATATAGTATGACAATAAAATCTAAGTGGGCTTTAGCCGGGTAGCAAAGTAAACACGAAATTTGAAAAATCGGTCATTGGTTGAGGTCATATAAAAACGGCCAAGCGGATGAACAGGAGGAGACGGATTTTTTTTTTCTGATGGAAAATCATTTTGTACAGATGGATTAATGAACGGCAGATTGAAATAATTACCTCCACTCACCATTGGCTATCGGCTGTGGTTTGAGGAGCTATACGAGGAACTACAAAATGGAATCTTTGATTTTTGAGTTAACAGAACTGGCAGTGGCAAAGGTGGAAAAGAGTGGGAGCGGTTGGCGCATAGCGTTATCCTAATTAGATCGAAGAGAATGTTCAGCTCTTCGATGTCTCGATTGCAGAGGTGGTGTGAAATGTATACGTGGTCGCATCTTGCCTTCATTTCACCCACGTCAAGACCAAAGAGCCACTCAGGGTAAAGTATTACTTAGTGAGATTTTTTTAAGAGAGGAGAAAAGAGAAATAAAGAAATACATAGAAGAACGTGTAGGATAGATATCTGTTGAGCCTAGACTTAAAGAGCTCAGGAATTTGTTCTACAAAGCAATAGTTCTGTAGAAGAACCTACCTTATTGGAACTTGATGCTTATCAAAAGAACAGAAAGTAGGGATCGTTTGTCAATGTGAATGGGTTCTAGCTGTAAATGTTTGAACCAGTGGAACTAAGGAATGCTATTATGGAGTAACCCGTTGTGATTTGAAGGTTTGCCCTGAGAATGTTACCCGTGACGTTGTCAGCTACCCAGAGCACTAAAAGTGGAAGACAATTATCGACATTGATGTGGTCGAGAAAGAGAAAAGGTAGAGCCCTATATTGTTGTGAAGGTTAAAAATGTTTGAAACAACAACCCGATGAGGATACAATCAACACAATATTGTTACATTTCGTGCCGTTTGGAGCAAGATACGACGGCCCCTATTACAACGTTTCGGCCGTTGTACGCTCCAGCCTTCTTCAGGTGGTTGGAATGTCGAACTGAACCCTTTATTTCGCTCACTGGGGTAGACTGTTCTAGTTCCACGTGCCATGTTTGATGGATGTCAGTTATCTCCTCTTAATTTTCCCTCTGAATGTTCTCCACTGCCTTAACCGGGTATTGAACTCACACTCTTTTGGGTCCTGTGACTGGATCTAACCAACGCCTTTATCCACTGTGCCATGTGTCCTTGAGGATAAAGGCGTTCTATTTCCTGTCTGCTAAATAATATACCTTCCTTTATATGTGGTTACTTATATTACATCAACTTTAACATTTGAATATATCTGGTCTGTGTATATATTATCATTATAAACGTAAAGGCGGACATTTCAATAGGAACATTAAAAAAAAACTTTTACCTCACTCAAAGCGAAAGCAGCAAGGAATATAATAATAACGTTGATGGATTAAAAAAATAACAGTAATTGCCAAGATATTTTTATTTATTTGAACTTCTGAACTCATCTTTCCTTGTTACAAGTGTAACGTTTCCATCAAGTACACTGTAAACATCGTCAGGCCTTCATGCTATTTGTTTGTGAATGCATTATACGAACTAATACTATTTTTGTCTCTGTGATGCCATTTCTTGTTCGTCCCTGCTAAAACAGATTACTCATGGGTGCCTAATAAAATGGACGTCGTAATAAATGGAGGTTAAAAATGCTATAAAGCGGTCACTTAATAAACGGGGTGCTTGGAATAAATATATGTCCATTAAGTTTTGTCAACATTACAACATGGTCGGATTAGCCCGCCTCGTCTTCCAGTGGATTTAATCTCTTTTCGTGGCCAAGTACTTAATTTCACTGAACAACGTGGCGTCCGTCCGTGCGTACGTACGGACACGAGCACACGACAGTTAGTCCCGTAAATATATTTCTTTCTTCCTTCGTGAACTCTAACTAGCTATCTAAACGCGCAAGTATATTTTGCTCCCTTTTATCATGTTGTTCTGTGTATAAAAATCGGTGAAAAACCCACGTTTATGTTGAATTAATTTTATTTGAAAGCTTCTCATCTGCATTTATCACAAACCTTAACATCGTCTGCTACACTATAAATGAATGTCCATCAATGGCCAACGAATAAATAATCTATATCCAACGATGTCCAAAAATAATCATACTTATTATAAAACCCAGGTTGTGTGTGTGTACGTTTATATATTGGATCGGATTTCCTACATTTTTCAACCGATTTCAACAAAACTTCACAGGACTACGTAAATTACCTTGCGGTGGTTCTGACAGCGCCAAAAATTGGAAAAACACAATTGTTTTTTGCACGAAATCAATTTGAAAACACGATTAAGAGGCATCGCGAGAATGAAATGGGGACAACTCATATCGAGTTTGTGTGTGTGTTCATTCGTTCGTTTATATATAGGATCGGATTTCCTACATTTTTCAACCGATTTCAACAAAACTTCACCTTTTTTTTGGCAGGTAATGTTTCTTATCGTCTTGCAGACTTTTTTCTTTATTTTTACATTCAGAATGCTTTAAAAATTCCATTTACAAGACAATTGTTTATAATAAAATTCTATTCAATCGATAGACTCATAATGATTGAAAACAATGTTTTTGTTTGAGTTTCACCAATTCGTAAAAAAAACCCAAAACAAAACAAAAAAAAAACTAATTAAGACATGCGTATCCGTCAACCTTAAACAATAATTTTTGTCAATTTTATTTTTCAGTCTTTATGATGGTCGATACTTGATCTATCTCTTACTGTTACATCCCCGGGCAACGCCGGGCTCTCCTGCTAGTAACTTATAAACGTTAATGAAACGAAAAATATTTTCATATTGTTCACTTTTCTCGTTTTGTTGACGCATACTCTTTTCTTTCTCCTCAAACAGTTGCTCGGGTCCGCACTTTCTGTCTCCCACGGCGATCACGTCTTCAGTTCTTGTGACGGTAACTGGAGATAACCGCACTACTATTCTGACCTAGGATAAATTGTCGGGCAACCATTTTGATTGTTGTTATACTGGATCATTGTAAAGGTTAATTTGGCCACTTCGACGTGATGTAATGGTTCGCAAGCTTGGCTCGCTACATCAGTGATTCCCAACATTTTTTTTTCTCTGGACCGCATTTTCTGAATTAAAATTTGCTCGCGCCTCACTAAATTTTATGCGATAAAAAGTACATTTCAAAAGAAAAAAATCAAGAGAGATTGTTGTAGATTAGTTTTCACAGTGGAGGCTTGTATTTCAATAAGTCGTCCTAAATTAGGTTCGACGTACAAAACGTTAGGAACTTGGAAATAAGAGTTAATGACGCAGCAATCTAGTTGTGATGGTTGGTACTTCAATGTCCGATATCGTCTGACTCGCTCAACACCACTGAGCCGAACTGGCGACTGCTACTACTACTTATTATCTGTAGGAGAGTCTATTACAATAGAATAGATATTATGGCATAACAGAGAGAAAGGGAGTTAAAGGGAGATAACCGCAGATTCGAAATCAGAACATTATCATTGATAACTCTCTCCTCCAACTTAAGGACTTTAGTTATGATATTCTTAATACATGATATAATGCAAAAAATATCACCATGATAATATCGGTTAATAATTATTTATAACTATTTATACTGGGACCTATGCAATTACAAGTTATCCATAATAATATTTTAATCTTTTTAAAATTATATTTATTTTTGGCATACAAATCTTTTGAAACTGTTTGCCTTTCAAATATTCCGCCTCACCTGCTATCCTCTTCCTCACTGGATCAATTACGACTGAGTAGTGGGATCGACCCTCACTCAGTGTCCCATCTTCTCGGCCTTGTCCCACATATAAACTACGCTTAGAAAACCACCATTGCAAAAGCTCGAACCTGGCTTTCATTGATCTTAATTTTTTTTAATCGCCCATGAATTTTTGTAATGTTCTCATACAATTCTGCGCAAACTGTTACCAGTTTGGTCTTTCTGAATGTCACGCTTAATTTCATAAGCAGAATAACGTTTCTAAAAATTTTATTTTGTTTCTTTCTCACTTGTTCGCTCACACACTCTCTCATACATAGAAAATGATTAATTACAATGCTTCTTGAATTTTGTAAAATTTCGGAGAAAGTAACGTTGTCATCCATTTAAACCATTGGAAATTTGCACTAAGGAAGATCATACGTGTGAACATCTATTTCTTTTGGAGCAGGAATCGTTAAGAAAAATTTTTCTCTCTGAAGAATAAATGTTTTCTTTTTCAAATGAATAAATTTGAAATAAATCCCACGCAGAGACATGTGATAATTACATTGTCATGAGTGATATTATTATAACAAGACTTTGATTTTTTTAATTATAAAAAAAATATTTTCTAAATAATAAAACGTCCCTACCATTTCTAAGATATATGCTTAGATATATGGTTTTCTGTAGTGAAAGTTACTGACGTACTTCTTACAAAAAATTACCATGAATCCTTTTAGTAGTCCGGTCCGCCATGTGATGAGCCATAGATCATGCGCTACGCTGCTCGAAAAAGGTTGCCCATGCCTGATCTAATATTCATAGGGTTTAACACTTGAGATATTTCAATATAGCAAAAGTTACGGTATAAAGTTTTCCCCAAAAATGGAATTTTCCAGTATCTGTCTACATTTCTGAGATGAGGTATCATGTACACTATTTACATTATTCGGACTATCGTTCTCATTTTTGTTGCCATATTTATCACATATTTTCGGCCTTTGTACGCTCCGGCCTTCCTCTGAGCCTATCCAGCACAGAAGTGAATACAATATGGGAACCAGTAATAAGGAGTGTCAGAGAAAACCAATAATAACAACGAAAATTGCAATATAAGCTCTGGTAAAAAACATATAATAACAGCGAAAGTTTCAATATGAGAGAATTGGTAAAAATAGTTGCTGAAGACATTAAGTTTATAAGTCTCAGAAATTCATACACAAATGTTCTTAAGGACACATGGCACTGTGGATAAACGGTTTAACACTTGAGATATTTCAATATAGCAAAAGTTACAGTATAATGTTTTCCCAAAAAAACGAAATTTTCCAATATCTGTCTATATTTCTGAGATGAGGTATTATGTACACAATTTACATTATTCGGACTATTATCCTCATCTTTGTTGAGGTATTTAACTCGCATATAAAATGTTGGAGAAGAAAAAAATGGCCGGTGTCTTTTACAGCACCAGGAAGATCCTGACACTGTCATGCTTTATCTTTACAGGCGTCAGATTAGACCCAAAATGGAGTACTGCTACCAGATGTGGTCTGCTAAATCCCCACTTTCCGGTTCTGACAGAGTTCAAAATCGCTTACGGTGTATGGGTGAAGATGACTCATTTTCTAGCCTACAGCTCATTTCCTATGGCAAACAATGTCACAAGCCTATACCTACTATATTGCTATTTCTATAGTAAATGTTCGGACAAACTTTATTCTTTTATTTCACCAATTCATACGTTTACAGCTGTAATACTATTTCGACATAGTCGACTCACCCTCATTTCCCCTGTATTTCCATTGGGAGGAATAAATTCCGCTAGGACAGCTTCCACAAAAGAGAACTTGAGCTGCCGCTTGGTATATTTTTCCGATTTGCTCTTGTTCTAGTTCGGCATGATAAATCGGAGAGCCAAGTTCGGATTCCAGTCAAGTTACATTCATTTACACACAAATACCCTTGGGGAAAGGTATGAATCCGTCTCCCCCGCGCATAGTTATAAATTGAATAACAGAACAAACTGGGTTATATAACTTTGTTTAGCAACAAGACTACTGCGGAGAAATAATTTTCTTCCTTATCCGTCATGAATCGTAACAGACGTGATAACCCAAACGTATATCACGTATGGCACTTAACTGACTGATTGAGTATCGATTTGTATAATGTAATGCTCTGAATATCGCAATCAACTGTTTATTACTTGTTAGATAAGACAATGGGATATAAAATTAAAAACCGTAACATACATTTGGTGCAACGGACAAAGAATTAAAAAGAAATATTACAGATAGAATGAATAATATAATCGATTACTCACCACGATATCCGATAAGTTGGGAAAATGAAAATCGTACTGATGACTTTTAAGATATAACTTACCTGAAAGAGAAGAAAAGAAATCGATGACATTTATAGGTTAAAAATATATATGAAACGAAATGAAAAAAATATCAATCGATCAAAAAATATAAATTCTTTTCAAATATGGCTTTTAATACAAAAGGTGAGATATTGCGATGCAAAAGCAGAACAATGGTTAATTAGATTAATTAACGATTGCCAATTAATTAACGCTGAATTCTCAATTAATTAATACTGATTACCCAATGAATAATGAAAGTGGCGTGGATATTTCAAACGAGAGATTTTCAGACCAAAGGAGGCCACTTCTGGACCACCGACATGAGGTCAGATGAGTGAATCACCAGCCCCACCCTCATTTGACAACACCGATCAGAGAACCACTCCAGGATTCTTGAACTGGTCTATTACATGCTACGAGAAGAAGGATTAAAAAAAGGGCACTCAAAAAGGCGGGCACATTGGAAACAAATACCTCATGTTAATAGTCACTCTACTGTAAGCGCTGATGTGGCCATACCTTACAGTCCAGACAGATTCGTTAAACAAGCAATCATTGTGTTTCCTTGATTTTTTAAGATGGCTTATCGGTGTTGGCCGAAGCTGCCAGGGTCGGAGTACGCTCACAAGAAGATGAAGTCAGAAAAAGAGCCACTAGGACACACTGAAGATAACAGTCAGTGTTTGCAAAAATAATCCACTTTTATTTTCCAACAACAGTTCCGGTGGGTTGGCATTGTATATAACATCTTGGGTTAGCGTGGCAACAGACTGACACACTGTACCAGCCTGACGACACTTTACTTACAGACAAAGAAACTATCCTTCTTATCACAAGTGTTCTTTTATATATCTGTGGACACACTACCGAAACAACAGAACATCTGATCTTTGAACCATGTGCATACGTGTAGATTAAAATAAACAAGTTTTAGTTATTGTTGTATACCTTACCTATGAGCACTAATGAGCATGTCCCGGTCCTCATAAATACGTTAGACACTATTGTAAATAGGGGTAATATGTTGCCTATGCTGGCAGCATGAGCTGTCAGCGTGAGAAGCTCTTGCTGTGTCGAACTCTTTGTCCGAAGGCAGAGAGGAACCCGGACGAGGCTATGCCGAATGGCAGAGTCTCGTCTGTGGATGAAGACAAATACCCGATCTCGCGTATGCTGGGTCTACGGGCAATTTTTGCCAGAGCCCAAGGTCTCGGATCTCCCCACATTAAATCTGGCCTTGTGCCGCATCCTACCTCGTGGGGAGGCAGGTAAATATCGTAATATGTTATCTAAGTAGTCCACTACGAGCAGTGGTTTACCTACTTCACGCCGCTGACGAGTATTGTATTTTTTTTCATGTTATAAAGATTACCATTCCCAACCACCGTTTTGTTTATTCTTCATTCAGTAACTCCTGCTGGGTTACAACATTTATTCAACTTTAAAATTCGGAATTCAGTAGGACAACCTAGGTACAAGGAAAACGTAATTCAAAAAGGCAAACAAATTACAGTCAAAATGACTGGCATAGAGGTGGGTTAAACCTAAAGAAAAAAAAACGACACAAGTACGGGTAAAACGTAATTCAGTAAGCAGACATGGTTAAACGTAATTCAAACACATAAATGAATGACAGTGGAGTCAAAAAGGCAAACATAAAGAAGTGTTTCACGAGTATCCATAAGCGAGATTAGTCAATACACGAAGAATTATCTGTCTATAAACTTGAAACACAATCTAGAGTCTGTCTAATCTTTTCATAATTAATAGAGTTTATAAGAACGTCAAAAAGTTACAAAAAAGTATATATTAGTTTGGTCCAAGAGCAATGTTGGAGGACATCTGGACGAATCGAACTCACGACAGAAGCAATGGTCGTAACAGGCGTTCTCTATTAATGCTTCGCAGAAAAGTTAAGCAAACTCATGGACATAAAATATATACCTCTTACTTTCGTTTATTAGGCATTGAATGGTA
>CAHIKZ030000798.1:402500-432500 GCA_903632075.3 Acanthosepion pharaonis
CAATTTATCTATTGCACCCTGCATGTACAAATTTATACATTCTGTTTTCTTAATTCTGATATCACCCTATTAGTCTATGTACGATAGCAAGCACCATCAAGCTGTGCTCATGTTGCTTCAGGGAGTATTTCTGGTAACACTCACACTGCCACAACCTGATTAGTTGGCTCCATATTCTGACGGAAAACTAATAATGTGGCTAAATACTGCCATTTTGCAGACGCATGCTCAGACACATTTGTCTGCTTAACACTTCCAGATCCAACCTGTTGTTTATACTGCAACTATACTGAAAAGGCATTAGTTACATTTTCTGGGATAGTAACCAAAATATACTGATTTTCTAAGCGTAACTTAGCTGTAGCACAATTCTTAAAGTGTGGAGCAGCCAATGAGAATCAAACTTTTGTGATGTCAAAGAACACACGTTGTCACTTTCGTAATGACCATTGTAGAAAAGACTTTGTAATCGCAGATACAATTATAGTAATGCCGTTGAACAATACTGGTGTCAGACGCCTTCGAATAACACTCACATTAATAGTATTTGCTGGATAATACTCGCTCGAAAAGTAACCACAGAATAGAGATCCGAATAGTAATCCGTATAGTGATGATATTCAATAACCATCCCACACGTTCGGATGTGGCACAAGTTTATATTGGGGGTATCCGAGCCCGTAAGCTCAGCAAAAAATTCCCGTAAAAAACAGGGTCGGGTAGCTGTCCCCAGAGACGAGACTTTGCTCTTCCACATAGCATCGTCTGGGGATCCTCGCTGCCCAGAGGCAGAGAGTTCGACCAGCACACCTCCGAAGTAATTCGGAGAGTGATGATATATTGTGGGGTATCCGAGCCCGTAGGCTCGGGCAAAAATATCCCCTAAACCCCGTAAAAACGGGTCGGGTAGCTGTCTACCACCCCAGACGAGAGACTGCCCTTTGGCATAGCCTCGACTGGGTTCCTCTCTACAGAGGCAGAGAGTTCGACAAGCACACCTCCGAAGCAATTCGAAGAGTGATGATATTCACCTACCCCCACACACGGTCGGATGTGGCACAAGGCCGAGTTTGTGGGGTATCCGAGCCCGTAAGCTCGGGTAAAGAGAGATTAGAACTTTCGCTTTCTGCCATGAGACCCGGGTTCGAATGCCCTCACAGTTGATTTGTCAGGAAGGAGATTTCCTGATGTTATTGGTCTGGAGAGGGACGATTCCAATGTGCGTCGCCTTTGGAACGTGCCTGAAAAAAACAAACCATACCACGGGTTGACCCAAGGCTTGTGAGTGACATTAGGTAGACGGAACCCTTGGGGGCCGTCGATAGCTTTGCTAGCACGAAGTCACATGTCATCGTGACCGAGGGTTTGAGTGTGTTGGTGTTGTTCAGATTATTGATCACGCGAGATAACACGCTCTTTCCCAGACACTGTAACTAAGGTCTGCTCAGTATTGTTACATTATAAACCACAGGTGGGCTCTGTGGGTGTTAAGCAAACACAAATGTGCCTGAGCGAACGTCTGCAATAGGGATTAGCTAGCCACCCTAATTGACGGGTATCCTCGAATACGCATGGCCAGCTATCTATCTCTCTCTCTCTCTCTCATATATATATATATATATATATATATATAAAGTTTATGAAAAACTAGGTAATCCGTATGGGTAGAGAGAGCGGGGGGAATATTAGATATATATAAACGGAGATATAAACCTCAGTTTATATAGTTTTATATATCTCCTGAGATAGATATAAACTGTTCTCCACATACATGCTTGGAAACAAGCAAATATATAATAAGCAAACATGACTTTAACTTTTAAGTGTCTGTATGCGTTTGGTTGATGCTTTACTTTTGTGTAACGTGACTTGAATGACGTGCTCATAAAATCTTCATTCAAGCAGGTAACATTTGAAATTAAAAATGTTCATATTTAATCAACTAGAAAATGTACGGAAGACAAAAAAGGACAATAGAGAAGCACTAACGAAAAACGGAATCGAAAGAAACGGAATAAGACAGAAAGTAATGAAACGAAACGAAACTGTGTTTGGTAGTAAACACCAGGATTGTACTAAGTGACGGCCTTTGGCGGCTGGCAACAATCGGTAGAGGAGTTTTATAGGAGAATTGTGCATCGATAGAAAGAGTGAATCGTTTCGCCCCATTCGGGCGATTACTCTTGGCTCCAATTCCTAGTTTTGATGCAAGATTTTATTTCTCACGCTGAAACAATTTCCGAAAACCGTTCGATATGATGGGTCGATAAAGCAGAAGAGTCTAGCGTAGAGAAGGCGGCATCAATTTTTCGCTCGATCATATAGACAAATAGAGACTGTTTGTGTCGGAATTTTTAGCTGAATAAAAAAAATAATAATAATGATTATTATTAATAAGATTTTCTTCCGGGTCCCAACCAGAGACCTAAGGTCAGAAAAGGCTTCATGACATTTTCCATTGATCATTTTTGTAAAGAAAGAAAAAAGCAAAAAAACCAAAAAAAAACAAAACAAAAACAAAACAAACAAAAAAAGCAAAAAAAAAAAAAAAACCCAAACAGCAAAAAAAAAAACCCAAAAAGCAAAAAAAAAAAACCCAAAAAGCAAAAAAAAAAACCCAAAAAGCAAAAAAAAACAAAAAAAAAAGCAAAAAAAAAAAAACAAAACAAAAAAACAAACTAAGATCACACACATTCTACATGAGTGTGTGAGCCGTACTTGTGTGAACATTTTTTTGTATTTCTTTAAGGCACGGTCTACCAGGAATCCGTTCAATGTGTCTATCAGACCCTTCCCAATCAATCCGAGTGCTCCAACTACAATTGGAATCACTGATATCCTTATGTGCCACATTTTTGAGATTTCCACTTCCAGATGGTTGTATTTTTTTTCTATTTCTTTTGAGATCTTCAAAGATACATTACAATTTGAAGGGACTGCCATGTCAGTAAGAAAACACATACTGTTCTTGTGGTCTTTGAACAAGATGTCTGGGCGATTAGCTTTGATTATTGATACAGGTCCTATCTGTCACTAGATGTTGTAATATTTTTATTATTATATTCATTATTATTGTTTTCAAGAATAAATTTATATTTACAACATTCAAAAAAACTCATACGATTAAAGCTAATGTAATGGAATATTTATCATTTACCAACTTATAAAGAAATATACGTGAAAAGAATTTTTATACATAAATTTATAAACATTTGCTAAATTATTAAAATATGTGAACTATAAGGAAATCCTTATTTATTTTTTTTTTATAAAGTTCGAATCAATTGGTAATTAGCCGATGCTTTGCCAACCACATCAATAAATAATAGAGTAAATAAATAGCGTTTTTTTTTTAAATTTTTGTTGTTAATTCTCAAGTACAAATATAATGTAGAAATTTGCTTTCATATTTCATCGCTTGTTAAAGCAATAAACATTGCCGGAGAGTGAAGATGATAAAAAATATACTATAGACAGTCAGTCAGTTACGTGCCATGCGTGATACACGCTTAGGCGATCATTTATCTTTCGATACATGACTGCCGAGGCAGATTTTTTCCCGCAGTAGGTTGCTATTTCTTTCTGTGGTAGACCGGCTACCATCCCAGGCTATACAACCTGATACTGGAGAGAAGAAGAGGATTCATACCTTTCTCAAGGGTGTTGGCAAAATAATGGATTCGACTGGAATTCGAACTCGGCTCTCCGATTCCTCAATGCGATCTGCTATCTATTACTCCACCGAACACGTTTATGTTACCGTTCCTTTATGTTTTAATTAAAACTGCATTCTTTAAGTGAAAATATAGATTTGACAGACAATGTACACACGCATTTTCCCGCCAAAAATGTTTGATTTTTCTTGCGATGGAAAATAAAATTCCATCTTCATTTTTACGGCAAGAATTCTGTAACATCTGTTTGTCTTTTCTTTTTCTTTTTTTTTCTTTTTTAACAAAGCGCCCACATCTCTTGCGTATTCATGGAGATCTTCACACGAAGAAATTCCACCGCGTGAGACCAGCTGTAATATCTGGTGCATCCCAGCTGACAATCATGAATAAAACGTTTCACTTTAAAAGGGTATTTCACACTTTTTAACTTTGCGCTGTCTTTTCATCACCAGTTTTCAGGATCCATCTGAGACCGGCGGACATTTAATGAACTGAAAACTCTTGAGAAATGTCAAAAACCTATCCAATTACAGAAATGCCTTAAACTTAAGGGTTTACGTAACATTACTACACTCACAGGATCGTTAATCGTACAGTAGCTAAGTCAACCTTGAGCTAAAACTTAGCTGTCGAAGTTTCTTATTTTTATTCCCGAAAACACCACCAAAAACCATCATGATTATTGTTGTTGTTGTTATTAATATTTCAGTCGATACATTTTTAACCTTCCTCCGTTACTATGGCCAGCTCTGAAATAATGGCTATACAATCTCTTAACATTGGCTGTTGTTCGCCGTAGGTGGCTATGGCCGATAGAGGCACTGAGTGTGCCAACCAATCGTAGCATCTTGGGTTAGCCAGAAGGTAATAAATGCCATAACATTAGAAGGTCAACGGCGGCAACATGGTGACTACACGTGTAATGCGAATAAAAATGGAGTCCCATCTGACCAATATGACAACACAATTCTAAAAATAATATTTTGGCTCTGCAATGTTTGATATGCGTCATGCTGCTCTTTTGCAAATAACTGTCTTTATGCGCGTGCGCACACACAATATATATATATATATATATATATATATATATATAAAAGGTTTGGTCACAATGTATCGGGATTGTTGCTATGGTAACGGAAATAAGGTGCGCAGAGCGAAGCCGATTAACCTTGAAGTCTGTTGCGTATGCACACTAAGTTATAACGTTCTACCTCATTTCTGTTATTTATAGCAGTGCTTGGAAGGAAAGTGTGTAGAGTGCGGTCGTCTAACGACACCACAGAGTTTCCATCTGTGACAATTTCTTGTGGAGTAGAGTTGGGCCAAGCATACTATTCTCCAGGTCCTGCCCCTTGCGACATTTTCCCCTTGCAATAATACTTCCATTTATGGAAACAACGCTAGATAAAATGTGTGGCTTCAGAGGAAGACCACATCCAAGTAGATTAAATGCCTGCACTGATAATTGCAGTAGTCTTCGTTTGATAGAACCAGCCCCGATACTTTTTCATCAGGCCTCGTATATATGATACGTTTCCCTACAAGGAAACATTTGCCATAAATTGAACGAACCGCAAATACTGCTTTCGGTTGAAATTTATAAACTTTTTCTCTTAAAACAATTTTTTCAGAAAAAAAGATTTCTCAAGTCCAGATTTCGCTCTTTTCAATATGGATGGAGGTTTCCTTCCTAAGATTTTATTTGGTATAGTGTGGAATGTCAGCTTCTTGATTATGTCATCATTTTCTCTGTGGCTTCCGTATGCTATCCATTTTAGTTGTTTCTGCTGTTGGTAGTTCTCAAGTGAATGTTTTTTTTTGTTTTTTCATACTCTTCTTCGTTTGTGATTCTGTAGCGCCAGTTCACAAGGTTCGAAGAAGCATGGTCTTATCGAAAATCTCCCAGGTTTCATTCACTCAAAGCCAAAAAACACGGTAACGTGTTGTTACCTATAACATTTCCATCTTGGATCACTAACATCGGACATGACATTTAAATGGAATGACTTATGATTATATATATATATCTCATTGTCTGTGTTTATGTGATGCTCTCTATATATTTTTGGATAATTTAATTTGTATTAGGAAACTTTATTCATGTGTTGGTATGTAGGTAAAAAGTTTTCCTTAATAACTGATGTACAAAATCTGATAGTTTTCTGATATCTTTATATACCTAGGTATATATGTTGGCTTAAAAGATATATGGGCGTTAATCACTCCAGAGTTTTTAATATTGTTAACGTTTTCTTCTTCACTAGTTTTTTTTAAGTACAGTTTAATTCTACCCATCTATTTTTATATATTGTATGGATGTGTGTTTTTTTTACCTTTTAATATATATATATATATATATATGTGTATGTGTGTGTGTGTGTGTATAGATAAATAAATACGTTGTATATTTGTTTAGATGAGTATGTGTATGTATGGATGTGTGTAAGGTTTTATATATATGTTTATGTGCCCATATGTGTATATGCTTGCATCAGAGTATGTGTAGGAATATATATATATATGCACACGTGTGTGTGCGTGTAAATATAGGTATGTTGTTGTGTATGTGTGTATCTATGTATGTGTTTTGGGGCATATAAATAGGAGGTCCTTACTAGATTAAACATTCGTTAATTTTTATGTGTTTATGTTAAATTTGTAACCTTTAGGTCATATTACTTGCTTTGTCCAATTTTCTTGATTACGCATCGGTTCTCTTATAAAAAAGTCTCTCTCTCTCTCTCTCTCTCTCACATCTTCTGGATTTTAAGTTTAAATCATATCTGTTTTTATTGTGCGTAGTGTCACCACAAATGTATACACACGGTTTCTGGTGTCTGTTTTTTTTTAATTTCGGTCAGCAAATCGGTAGCGAATTATGCATCGAAAAATAATTCATATTTATCTGTATCTCACTCATATAAACCGTTATTTAACTCATCTCTGTTAAATTTTAATCCCCACCTTCACCTTTAGGCCTTCCTGTTCTTTCTTCTGTTAACCCTCCCTAGAGCTTTCATACATTTCCCTCTCACACGTGTTTCCCACTCCCAGACATACACACTCACTAAAATTTTATTTTTTTATACCCGGAGTTATATTTTCCGATTTCTTTTTGAATTTGTAAGTCTGATGAATTGAATTGTGATTACGCTTCCAATGTTTATGTATGTATGTATGAGAGAGAGAGAGTCATGTTACACAAGTTTTCTCAATAGAATTTTATTTTGCACATGTCTACCATTCGTCCATGCATTGAATATTGCTGTCACATCTGGTCTGTTGCTTCTGCTACGTCTATCGAGATTCTTGATCATACCGAAAGAAGAATCTGCAATGTTATCCGTCCTTGCCTGGAATCTAGGTTTCGTTAACTTTTACACCGACGTAACATAGCTTCCCTGTGTCTTTTGTATAAATATTTTCATGATAATTGTTCTGATGAGCTTTCTTCTTTGGTAACTTAATTTTACGAATTTAACCGCAGTACTAGGTTGGCAGGTAGGCTCCAGTTGAAATGGTTACATAAAACTGTAAGTTCTATTCTGACAGTTTCTTCCCTCGCTCTTTTCGCTTGTAGAACGCTCTTGCTTTTTAATCAAATTTGACCCTCAAAAATTTAAATGCAATGCAAATCGTTATCTTTTTTTTATTCTTATTTCTGGCTCTTTTACGGTTCTCTGTCCTTGATAATGTTCTTTTTCACTATTTTTATATACAGCAACCAGCTTGAGTCTTAGTAGCTTTCTTAGGGTGAAATGACTAATAAAGTAAATAAAGAGTGAATGGATTTTATTTATAATACGAAACTATTTCTTAGCCTCCTGGTGTTGACTTCAATGTCCAGACACAGTAGTATTCGGTGTATTTATTAAACAGTATATATGCTTCTGCTGCCTTGAGGGACGCAAGCAGTAGAATATATATTTTCAAACATGTTTGGTTAAGTAATATCGAAAATACTGTCTATCATTTTTTTTTAATTAAATTTTTCAAAGTTCCTAATTAGTTATTTTACATTATATGTAGATTTGCCAAAGTTAATAATTCATTGTTTTTAGTTTTTATTTCAGAGTATTTTTGAATGTTGCTATATTCATTTTCAAGGATATACATGTTTGTTTTGTTTAATTCCGACGTCCCCACGTTTGCTGGAATAAATCTCAAGCCACTAACGGTGACGTCATTTAAGCGGGTTAACTGGAATTTTTATGCATATTTTCTTTTTCTTTAAAAAAAAACAAACCAAAAAACACTTCAGTAACGGATCCCCTACGGAGAAATATCTTATTTAATGTTGGCTGCTTCACTTTTATTACAACAGCATCTAGAACTTTGAGACTTTCTTTGTAATATATATATATATAATGTGTGTGTATGGTGGACTCTCCCGTCGTATTCGACGTGTGAGGGTCAAGCAGCTCAGTTCCTAGGAATCGATAGCTAGACACAAGCACATCTGATTTGATTATAGTGGTGAAGGATTTGTGCAGAACCAACCACACTTTTTGAAGGGCCACAAGGTTCCCAAACGACCCTCTGAATTCAGAGTTCTCCTTCTCCTAGACCAATTGTCATCCAAGGCTATAGAAGCCAGTCTCTCCTGCTATTTACCCATAGCTAGGGGAGGAGAGGAAGAGGATTCATACATTTCCCAAAGTTATTAGCACGTAAGTGAATGTATTGATTCGACTGAATTCGAACTCTGCTCTCGATTCCTCTTTCTCTATATATATATATATATATATATATATATATATATATATGTATGTGTGTGTGTGTGTGTGTGTTTCAAAACAAATGGCAGTTCTCTGGGTTTTAAACTCAGAAGCGCCTCGTGCTATTTCCAAACCAACGCAGACGGATAATAGCGTACACTGCGGTTTGTTTGGTGAAATATATTTTTTTTTTATTGCGTTTGAGGTGTCGCTTACCTTTGTCCGTATTTCAAACTATCCTATCAAACCAAAATGGCCTTGCCCATAAAAAAAATTGCTGTCGGGGTCTGTATAGTTATTTATTTCCAGTAAATGATAATTTCTTATTTTTTGTAAAACGGTCCAGAACAGCCAGGCAACAGTACTTTAACAATTCAGCATTAAAAGTGTTAAGTGGCTTTCTGGCTGCAGGAGACATCATTAAATGCCATACAAATAATTTTAATTACTTGCTATCGGCAGCTTTAATGACCAGTGATGATTATCGATTCGCAACGCTATGGTTTAAATATATTATTTAGCTTCTCGATACCTACCTTTTCGAATAATATCTAATGGTCAGTGGCACATACAACATGCATTGAATAAATTGATTAGTGACTTAATATAACAAGAGAATCATTTCCAAAAGCAAAGCTAGTTGGCACAATCTCCTCATAAAGGTCACATCTTCTCGAGGCAACTAAAACTGTCGGATAGCCGGGAACTATCTTTGTTACATTGTCGGTTCAAACGATGACGTCATATGCTTCCTGTTAGGTGACTGGCTACACTGCGTAGATGGTAATGGGGTGATTAACAGTTTCCATACAAGTAACATTGGCCATTCAATGACCGTTACTGTCAGTTGAATTTCCAAAATCATTTTACAGCTAAATAGAGTTCTGGAGTTCACTAACTGTCGTATCTCTTTCTAGTACCGATGGGAATTTCCTGTTTAAAATTTAATGTACTATGAAGGTTCAACATCTTGATTATGCCATCATCACAGACTTTCAACCTCGGGTGCTTTCTCGGGTAGGCACTGGGACTTGAGCGGCGATTGGGACTAACTCAACCCTGATCGCGTGGAACTCGTACATACGATCCATCGCTAAAGATAATAGAAAAATGGTCGATACGTACCTGATCCCTGTAAATCCTCTCGTCACAGGTATAGTGATAAGCTACATCCAACATTAATTGTTGTGATTCCCAGGTCCACCCTGACCATAGTCCTAGCTGTGGGTAAATAGTGAAAACCCAAACAAAAATCAGTACATTTTTATAATAAAATTACCAACAATTTTATCTCTATCTATAAAAGGCAGGATGTGTGTGTGTAACGAATGCACGGCCGCAGTTTCGACGGATTTGCACTAAAATTTACATACACATGCTCCAAGTTAGCGGGAAGGCCAAGACCGACTTTGCATTTCCCAACTCCAATCGATAGTAGAAATAATCGTTTTCATGCTTCTACGACAGTTTTCATGTAGTTTGCGGCCATTTTCTACTGTCCAGAGTGAGAGCCTATAGCTGGCTGCCACAAATAGGCAGTAAGATTCTATTGGCCAGTGTGAGAGCCAACAGCTGACTGACACGAATGTTAACTAACATGCAAAAAAAAATCCATAGCTGCATTCGTCACAAGTGGGAAAAATTTAAATCTGCATGGCACTTTACTCCAATTGGCTCATTCGCTTGCTTAAACTCAACGTTGATTCTGATTCCGCAGAACTGGGTTGGGTGTGAAAAAGTATTTGTTGTTAACATTTTTTCATTCGGTTTTTCCAGTTACGAGTCCTTTTTTAAAGCTGATCGTTTTGTGTTCATTTTGTTTAGTTCTTTTTTCGTAACAGATTTAATGTTTAGTAAAGAGCTTAGAAAAAATTCGCAGTGTGAGATAGGCAAGAAGTAAGGCATGTAGCAACATCAGCACGGCAAAGGGCACTCCTTTAAAGGCAAGGAAGGGCAGAAATATTTTAAGTCAAGTGATAGCGATTGCTGTACGAGTCGTACGATTTTTGAATCAAACATGGGCAACGCCGGGCCATGCTGCTAGTCATCTACTAATATATATCTAAAAACATATCATTACTTATAGTATGAAATTATGTACAAAATATATTCAGTTGAGGCCATAAAATTGTGTTCAAAATATTTAAATTACATGAGTAAGTAACACATAGATGTTGATATACCTCTAGACAAAATCAACAAATGCAACCATCTTTACAAAAATACGTTAATGAAACCTGATCTACAAACTGATTTATTACAAACAATACATATTCTATTCACAGGAACTTATCCTAAAAATCTTGTCGGCATTAAATGACCCATTGAGGTTGTTATGCCGTAAAACAAAATAAACCAAACGAAATCTGTTGTCCTTTACTTTTACAAGAGCCAGATCAAGATGAAAAGAGGTTTCCCAATCTTCACTTTTTAGTCTCGATAAAGTCTTCACGTTTCCAAGGTCGTGTAAACACTGTTGAACTATGTCAACACTAGGAAGTGAGGATTCGGTTACTCCTGTTCATATACGACAGAAAAAAAAAACTATTTTTGGTCTGATCTGGTTCCTGTAAAGATCCTATAGTAAGAAGAATCAAGTACTTTCCTAAACGTTACAAGGAACCGAATTTCCTTTTTCCAGCTTCTTTAGCAATGGATTCTATCTCCGAGTTTTCAGTTGAGGTGCGGTGTGAAATTGAGTCCCAAAACACGTTCAAGGCAAGGAGATCCATTGAAAGTATAGCCGTTAGTTTGTTTGATTACTCCAAGATTAAGTATCTAGTCAAATATGAACGCTCAATGCAAATTTAGTGACTTGCTACTTATTAAGTTACTGCTAAGTGTTCCATTCAGTCAACGAAAGAGAAAAAAAATAGTGAGCCATGTTCTTGTCGGGAAGATGAGATACTTGATTAAAAGCGTGAATCATTGAGGTGTTTCTGCCCGTCAATTTCTGATTGGCTGTTGCAAAAGACCTGTTGTGAAGTTGGCAGCTAAGGTACAAATGTCGAATTCTTCACATTCATTCCAGCGACATCCATCTTGACCACATTATGTCACCGTGACCTACATCCCTATCTATTTTTTTTCTTTTTTTCGTCACGTTTGATTCATTTTTCACATGTAACAAATAAGAGAATAAATTAAGTATTCTTCTATATGCCGTGTCCATTCAGGACGTAGGCGATCATGGCTCTCCACAAATCCCTTTCATTTGTATGAGGTTGGTGCAAAAATAATGGCGTAAGAATGTCGTTTTTTAACGTTAAAAAATATGTCAAAAAACGACACTATTAGGTCATTATTTTTGCACCAACCTAATAACTCTTAATAATTTCATGTAACAGTGGCTTACATTGACTAATTTTTTTAGTTGCTTTTTTTTTTTTACATTTTACAAAATATTTTTTTATGGTCATGTTTCGTTCATCAGGTCTTATATCAATAAATACATATATAACATTGTCTATATAAAAAAGATAATAAAAAGTATTTATTCTGGATGTAAGCGATCATGGCTCACTACAATGTTCTGTTCTTTGTAACCCTTAATAATTTATTTTTTCTATTTGTTCTATTTCTCTCCTAAGCCTTCTTCCATCACCTATTTACTCAAGCTCGCCAGGTAGTTTATACGTTGCTTTCCGCTGTCCCCCTTGCTTCTAGTCTGTCCTGTGAGTATCAAATTTTCCAAGCCGTCTTATCTTATTATGTGCCTTAGAAATTTCAATTGTCTCTTCCTGATATTGTATCCTTTTTGTTTCCATTTTCTTTAACCCTTCCTTGTTGCTCACATGCTATTCTCAGAGACCTTTTGTAGAAAAGCATTCCTTTTGATTCAAATGCCTTATCCATCTGTGAGGAGATTACCCAGCATTCAGTACCATATTATATAAGATTTCAATAATCTTTTCTGTTTCTTAATACTTTGCTTAGTTTTTGGAAGGCATCTTTTCGCTAGTTCAGTGTGCCTTCGGATTTCGGTGTCGAACTTTCCGTCCTCTGTTAAAACACTTCCCAGATATTTAAGTTTTGTGTGCGCCTGATTTTGGTATTGCTGGTTTGTCAACTGGCTCGTTCTCTTTGATAACGTTCGGTCCTTGTAGGTTGCAAACAAAAAAGTGTGTAACTAAAAACCAGCCACACGGGTTGTTGAAAATATTCTGTATTTCTGAAATGATATATTTGATAAGAAGAAATGTCTTGATTTCAAAAAGCCCTTGGAATCGCATTTCAACCCTGACCACGCTAAACAAAAAAAAAACCACGCACACACAGAAATAGAAAATATACCAATATTATGTATTCCCTCTCCAAACATAAATAATAACGATTATATATATATATATTTGGTTGGATTGATGCGAGTTTGTGACCCTGGGTTTCACGCTTTAGCGATCGTCAGACAAACTGATTAATTTTTTAAAAAATTTGGGTTTATATAGATTGCGTGTATTGGTGTTATTGTGGAAGTGCTGGGGGAAAATTCGTCGCATATGTTATCGTACTAACGCAAACATTGATGTATGCAGACACATATACATACTTGGTCGTCCGTCGGGACTCATACATATATAAACATATGTGGGCAGTTTCGGATATGACATATGTATATATACGGGTCACAAACTCACATCAATCCAACCAAATATGTTAGCTCTATCTCTGATATTGAGCGCTTTCTAATAAGACCGCGCATATTATATATATATATATATATATATGAAGAAAAATATATACGGAAAAAAACAAACAAAAATCCTTATATACAATTATGCTGTTTTAATGTTAATATGTCAATGTCGGACGTTTCGGTCTAATAAACCATCTTCAGGACATTTATACATGTTATATTTATGAATATGTCCTGAAGATAGTTTATTAGACCGAAACGTCCGACGTTGACATATTAACATTAAAACAGCATAATTGTATATAAGGATTTTTGTTTGTTTTTTTCCGTATATATTTTTCTTCATATATATATATATATATATATATATATATTATTAGACCGAAACGTCCGACATTGACATATTAACATTAAAACAGCATAATTGTATATAAGGATTTTTGTTTGTTTTTTTCGTATATATTTTTCTTCATACTGTCAGATGTATATCCATATATTTGCTTATATATATATATAAACAGGAGAGTAATAAACCCTTTTATGTCAGCGCGTTTCATTCCTTGAGGAATATGTATTTATATGCACACAGAAGAAGTAACCTTATGCAAAATGAAAGAAAAATATAAATAATAATACAAGTCACGCGTTCAAATTCGAATTGAGGAACCCCATAAACTATTCAAAAATCTCTCGGCGTCAAGGAAAGGAATGGTAAGTAAACTATAGATGTGTGTAATTTTTTGGCATGTTATCTAAACAGAAGACGGAAGCGAATTAATGGTATATATTCCGAAATGCTCTTTTCATTCTATATTTACCTAACTGAGCGAAGATTGACACGAGATAAGACAATATAAGTTGAAATTAGGAAAGATTGGTAGGCTACTATACCAGAAGAGAAGTAGGTGCCTGTCTTTTGTGAAAATCAGTAGTCGAAAACCGGGCTTTTATCCAGACTCGACCACAGTTCTTTTGCACCAGTGGATAAAAAATATAACTATTTCAGCCACAAGGAAGATGGCACCATTTTTTTTTTCTTTATTCTTTTTCTTAAAACTGCATTTTTCGTCTCTCCCATCCCCTTCTTCATACGTTTCCCTATTCGTTTTTTGGATTTCATTACAGATATATATATATTTTTTGTTCCAATAATATAGCCACAATGCTAAGCCAAACCCTCGGCAGCCTTGTTAGGTTTTCATTGTGCAACATGGCCGACAAGTCGGTTACGCACTATGACCTTTGGCGTGTACGCGCTATCTCTGTTGGCTACTAATTATGTAGATTCAAGGCGCTTTGAAGTAACTCATTTACAGACAACCAACCACGTGGATTTACACATTTGCAAGTCCAGTGATTCAGGCAGTGGGTGAAAATTTCGAAGGTTTTAAGTATAATAACAAGTAACGCTTTTGAAACTATCACCTTTTTTTAGCACCGAAAATAGCCCCTAGTTTTTTTTTATGGGCTACATTTTTAAAAGGAAACAGAGAAAAAAAATAAAAAAGAAGTTCAAACTTATCACGGTGATTTTCTTAGCGTGGTTTAAGTGTGGTACGAGGCCGAAAATAAGCAGCGCTCAGTGTGGATTGAACTCGCTATTCAAGCATAACTGACAAGCTTGCTAAGAAGACAAGCTTGCTAACCATTACACTAAATCGAAAGCCCTAAATGATTTTCTAAGTGTATCTTTGATGTGACACAAGGCCAAAAGTATAGAGTACCCAGTGAGGATCGAATTCACTGCTCAGTCATAAATGATCTGACGAGATAAGCTTGTTAACCATTACACCACGTCGAAGTGCCCAAATGATAGCTTAGATGCGGCACAAGGCCGAATGTTCTATTGCTTAACTTCAGTGATCGTACGAGAATCGGTGTTTCGATGTGATATGGCCGTAAGCCATTAAAATAAATCACATGTTTGATCGTAGCTCCCAACAGGTTATATTTCTATATTATCTGAAAACTGCCGTGACTTCCTGGCAAAGAGAGGGGAAGGTTTTTTTCCCCCGTTGGCTCCTCCATTTTTTTTGGGGGGGGGGATTTAAATTAAACCTTTTTCTAGAATGGCTACTGCCAAAGGTCAAATTCAAGTCATTGTGATTATAATTCGCCACAGTTTTTTTTTTTTATTATTTATGAACTATCATCCAGCGAGAAATACGACATTAAGATCAGTGTAAGTAAGACCGAGGGCATGACCGTCAGCAAGAGACCAGAAAAAAAAAACTGGACATTAACAGCGATGAGAGCCAGCTAAAGCATATCTGTGAATTTAAATATCTGGGCAGCATATTTACTGAAAACGGCAAACTAGACATAGTCTACCACTTCGTCCCCAGCCCCTCAACCTCCGGCGTCTTCCTCTTTGGGTTGAGGTGTCCACTCGGTCCGAACCGAACTTAGGGGTACCTGGCCGTACGCTTCCTAAGTACCCGTAGATTATTTCGACCGGTCAACTGGTCAAGTCCTGCTTGCTGCCCACGCTGTGTTAGTTTTTAGATCCAGTAAGCGGGGTGTTGTCCATACGTTCACGGTCGACTGGGGATGTGGACACGGCTGTGAGAGTTGGCGGTAGGAAGTTTTAGAATGTGACAAAATAAAACAAGAAATAATATCTGCAGAAGCCAGACAACAATGGGGGAAATATTGACGTCGTTTATATAAGAAGATAACATCAGAACAGAGATTACAGGGAGAATAAAACATTTAACATAAATGAGAAAAGAAAAAGACAAAATGCATCCAGCGAATTCCCAACAGAGAGAGGGTTTGTGTGTGATAAACGCGTATTGAATCGCCTGGGGTAGGTTTATGACTAGTAGTCCAGTCTCATACAGACTTCTCAGAACAGGGGTTAGTCTTCTCTCTCTCCTCCAAAATTCTCTCGCAAATCTCTCGACTCACTGCGACGATAGTCTTGTGACTTTATTAGCAAAATCTCGAGTTAATATAGAAAAGGGATCAGCTAATCACAATTGACCCTCGGCCCGGCACGCAGCTACCACGAGTGACAAAAACTATCCCTTGACATGTAAACCTATTCTCCAATTATTTACCTTATCTCAATCACGAGTTCTTCTCGCTTCACTAAAATTATACTTTGAGATATCTAAACATTGATTCAACCTTTTAATAAAAACAAATACTGTTAAACAAAACCAAGTATCTCGCCCATCCCCATTGTTTACTAGTGACCCAGGTTTAAAACGTCGCCTCCTGCCCTGAGATCGTGTTTCTCATCGGTAAACACACATCTTAACCCAAATTTTACTTTGATATATAAACACCGTTTTCATTTTCAGTCAATAAGTTATATTTGGAGTGTGCGTTCATGTGGGTGTGTTTGTGTATACCTCTCTCTGTTACAAGAGAAATCGAGACCTGATGTCAGAAAGCCAACGCAGTCAGTTACCAATTTGCTCATCTTCGAAAACATCCTAGCATTTCCATGAGCACCGAGTCAAATCTCAGCAATGCCATTTTCCTACCAACGCTGACATACCAGTGCCAGAAATGGCTCCTAAAAAACCCTTGAGGAAACTAATCACTTGTGAGATGAAATGCCTGAGGAAAGCAGTGAACACGACCAGACAATACAAGATCAGGAATGAGGTAATAACAGATATGGTAGGAGCAATACCAATCATACAACATATCGAACGTCAGAGGATCAAGTGGTTTGGACATCTCACTCGTATGCCTATCAACCAACCATCCCTACAAGTATACACCCTCAGGTACTCTGGCTGGGGAGCGTGAGGCAGACCAAGAAGACGCTGAAGCGACTCAGTGACAGACACTCTCAGAGCCCACGAGATATATCTCCTCCAGTACACTCGCCTTGCCGCTGACAGACAACTGTGTCTTCCCGCGACGTACAAGCGGAAGTAAAAACTAAACAAAACTGCCATCCATCTATTCTTTGGAAAGATGATGAAGTGATTTTCCGTTGTCTTCTTCACAATTTGTAGTTCAATGTTTTTATTCTCTTAGGACCGGTTACCTTCTATTAGGTTGGTGCGAAAATAATGACGTAATAATGTCGTTTTTTAACGTACTTTTCTACGTCAAAAAACGACATTCTTACATCATTATTTTTGCACCAACTTATAATACCAGAGAGCTGTGCCTTGTGAAAATAGATGAGGAAAGTGGGTTCCATAATAAAAACCTGCTATTACAATTTTTTTTTTTTAACTGTTGATCATTTTTTTTTCCATGAAAGCTGTGCGAAAAATTATTTGCTTCCTTTTTAAGAGCTTGATGTGTGAGGGATTGAAGAAAGAAACTGTCCTCGTGAGTCGCGTACATATTGAAAATCTTCATCTTTTCTGAAAACGTCGACTGAGAAACAGGCCAGGCATCTGACCTGACCATAGTCCAGCTGAATATCTTGGAGATCTCATAAAGGCAACTGTTGAAATTGTCGCCTCAGGCATTCCTGTGAGCATTTGCAGCGAGCGGTTTGTCAAGACTAGAAAGAATGAAAAGATGATGGAATGACCAGAAACAACCTTCGTTTCTTTCGGACTCCTTGTGAGGAAAAGATTTTAAATGTTAATTTGTCCCTAAAAAAAAAAAAAAAAAAAAAAAAAAAAATAGAACAACAACAACAAAATGATGCTTTAGCAAATACTTCAAGGTGACTGTATCTTATTCTAGAATGGATCTAAACTTGAAAGTTGAGAAGCAGTAAGACCCACACAAGTAAGAAATGAAGCAAAGTAACTAATCCTTGCAGAAGAAAAACACAAAGAAATATGTAAATGAAAAACTCATACAATGCTTAAAATTTCTCGTTATGGAGATTAAATCGTTTTCTTTAGTCAGGACATTTGTTCGCTTGCCTTGATTGCGTCAATGAGCGCCAATTTCAATGTACGACTATAAAATATATCAACGCACACACACACACAATATATATATATATATATATATATATACACACAGGGTGCGATGGGTAAATTGTCACTATTTTACATTCTTAATTTCGCGCATGCGCGTTGTTTTTTGATTTTGTCGACTGCACAGTATAGTAGGGTCAGTTGGGCACTGACCGTGAGAAAAAAAGCAAATGACGCAATTCACTCACTCAGACCTATATTTGGCAATAGGATCCTGCACCATGCCACACAAGCAGGAGAACCCTGTCAAAGAATTTCTGCGACTAAATCAACCCTTACATCTGGCCACCTAACACCCCAGACTCGATTATTATTTGTGGGGCGCAGTTGAGAGAGAGAGAGAGAGAGAGAGAAACAAAAACCCCTTGCAATACCAAAAATGAACTGAAGAAAAGGACTATGACAGCATTCCCCAATTTAAACTAGGAGACCGCCCAGAAGATTTGCAAAAGATTGCGAGGTCGTATGGAGGCCGTAGTTGAAGCCGATGGTGATATTATTGAATAAATTTACTCTTTATTATTTCAAGGTATCTTTGTGAAATTTTGGTAATTATATCTTAAAATGAAATGACATTTGCATAATTTTAACGAGAGTTTATCCATCGCACGCTATATATTAGATAACGATATATATTTTTATATATCAAGAACAGTATTGGGGAAATTGCATGACAAAATCAAAAAGTTTACTTGTGACGCGTTTTGCCCTTCAGGACTTCCTCGGACTAAAATCTCCCAAACTAGTATCCCAATGCGCCGCATTATCTCAGCAATAGAAGACGCCTCCCCGCAACATTAACTGGCGAAAGTTCTAACCTCATGCATCCTAGATGAAAAACTAAGGGAAATGGACACTATTCATATTATTCGGACTATTGTCCTCATCATTGTCGCCATATTTATTACAACGTTTCGACTAAACATAGAAATGAATATAATATGGGAACCAGTAATAAGGAGTGCCAGAGAAAAGCAATGATAACCAAAAAATTGCAATATGAGCACTGATAAAAACATAATTGATAACAGCAAAGTTGAAAAATGCCTAAATCTTCTAAAAAAGCATCTAACACAATCAAAGATAAAGCTTTCTCTACCAATAACAAAAAAATAAAATAAAAAAATCTGCCGTCTCATCACCAATCAATACTACTTAATCGTTGTTACAAAAAAAAAAAAATGGATTGCCAATGGGATCACCTCTCAGTGAAGTGATGGCATGTATTTTCTTAGAATTTTTCGAATCCCGTCCTTTCCAGAATATTTTACCCAAACAATCAACATACTTTCGTTACATTGATGATGCTCTAATTATATCCTCGTGATACTGATTTACCTGATCGAGAAGATCAACTAAACAAAGTCGAAAACACAACGGAATTTACATCCGAAATGTAAGGACACAATTCCTTATCCTTCCCAGATATCAAGGTATACCGCGTTAACAGTTTAAAACTAGGTGTCCACCATAAATCAACCAACCAACACGACCTAATAAATTTCTATCCTCATCAGAACAACAAAATAAAATCCAGCATAATCATCGGATTTTTACTTAAGATTATTTACACAGAGAGGAGAAATACTTTCAAAATTTCTCCGGTCCCTAATTATTTTATATTCAGTACGAAACAAAAGCCCCATAAAATATTCCCAAGCAAAACCGGCCCCACCTGAGAAACGCGATGAATAAAAAATACATATCCACCCTACTAATTCTATCCCACAATCGAAAAGAATCTATCTAAACTAAACATAATTAGTCAATACTAAACGAAACAATAAGCTAGAACCTGAAGGAGGTGTTTACTCCATTGTCTGTAATACTTCTCACAAAAATACGTAGAAGAAACATCAAGGAATTTAAATAAAAGATTATATGAACACAAAAGGGACAGTGTACCAAATAATACATCAAATGCTTTGGTTGGCCACTGTAACGAGACTGACAACAACTTTGACATAAAAATTGCTACAAAGGAGAAAATAATAAACTACGACTTAAATGTCTAGAGAATGCAAAATCATTTAGATTAAATTTGCGCCCGGCTCTTACAACATTTTACCATTCCCGGAAAATCTTCTCATATCCCAGTGTCGAATACATACTTACAAAAGTGATGGAAAGAAAAAGATACAGACTCTGAATGAATTCGGCTAGATAAAAAAAAAAATATATAATTTCTAGCACCCCTCTGTAGTGCGCGTGCGTAGTCCTACCAACATAACAAAATTAAGTCCTATGCATGCACAATCTTTGACTATATATATATATATATATATATATATATACACACACAATTTCTGACTCTCTCTCTCTCTCTATATATATATATATATATATATATATATATATAGTGTGTGTGTGTGTACACTTTCTGACTAATATATATAACGAATCAAGAATTCAGAAAGTTACACATATATGTATAGTTGTACAGGGTGGGCCGAATGTCTTGTCACACTAAGCCTCTCTTAGGAGTTTGTATTAGCCATCAGAAATAGAAAATTATATTATTAGAAGGTGACAAGACTTTTGGACTATACTGCATATTGATGTCTTCAGCTCGTCATACGCTCTGTGTCATTAGTGCGTCAGCCGACAATCTGATAAAACGAGTTTTATGAACGGAAGGCGGCAAACATAGTTGAACCTTTTTTCTGCTGCGAAAATTAATTCTTGGTCCGCAACCAAAGAAAACACTTGTCCTCCCCGATCTTGGTGGGACGCCATAATAGTTAATTATCACAAATAATCACATACTGAAACGCTTAAAGAAAGCAATAAAAATAATAAGAATGCTGACAATACACACTACCCCCCCCAAAAAAAAATGAATAAGTAACTGCTAAAAATGATAGCCGTAGCACCGGTGGCATTTGTTTTCTAATCATTTCTGTTATGAGAAAAAAAAAAAAAAAAAAAAAGCTTTGTGACTGGGATTAGAGCTGGTGCGTACTACCCTCGAATTTTGATTGTGGGTCTTGGGTCGTGCTTTGTGACCCTAGCTACCTTATTAACGTTTCCTGTTTTCTACTTACATTTATCTACGTTACAAACTAAACTACGCACAACTGACTATAAAAGGATGGAGAATTTTCGCGAAATTTGACGTCATTTTGAGGTCTTTGTATTTTTTCGTCTGTGAATTTGTTTTGCTCATGCTAAGTCACGAAAGTCACTACATAAAATTCACTATTTTTTCATCCATAATGTTGAATGTGTTGAAATTATGCAACGTTTTACCAAGAAAAAAATCTCATGTTGGTGTTGAAGAATTGTCGCAAAACGTTGTTGGTTTAATTAAGATGGAATCATCTATTATGACTTGTCTCTAATTTCTATTCAGATACATTGTATTAAATTTTAATTTTTCCAGTTAAATTGTTCAACTATATTACATGTGATCCATTCTTGTGCATAATTAGATTACAATAAAACTTGTATTTTATATGAATACTAGCTTATTCAAATTGAGATGTAGTACAGTAGGCTCATCGTATCATAGATACGGTGGGAGTCCACGAGACTCTTGCTCTGGGATTCCTCTCTATAGAGAGAACCAACCAATGGTAATAAACAGCATAGGGTCAGAGGTGCATAACAGATTTATTTTTGGATGACCCCAAATATTACACGATATAACCAATATTAACATGAATGATTGTTGATTTGTTTTGTTACGGCTTATCAAACCTTGCTGGTTATTTAAAGGCAGAAAATATTAAATATTTCATTTTATTTTTATTTTAGATAATATTGATTTAGAGAAAACACGTTTTACTAATTAGCCCATAGTTGAGGGGAGAAGTGGGTTCATGCATTTCGAAAGGGTATTTGCGCATAATTGACCATAACGAACCCAGCCGGAATTGGAACGTGGCTCTCTGCTTTACATTTCCGAGCCATTAACCATTACGCCAACCGCACATCGAAGCTTACAAACAGTCGCTCATATAGGCACTGACCAAGCTCGATTTTGCTTAGCTTCGGTGACCTTGCAAGAACGGGATATGTCCGTAAGTCCAATTCTAACAACTTATCTGGTGACACACAGAAGGAAACATTTCAAACCTGACCAGGAGTACGACAAGAAAGAAATGAGAGCCCCGGTCTACTTAAACCTTTTCTACAATAAGCCGTATACATTTAGAAACATAAATGGACACTGATCATTTCGGCATTTCTTGTTATATCTCAAATGAATTTACCAATAGAATATATCGATCCTGATTTCCCTCTTGAGGCCAATGTACCGATTATGAAGAGGGATATGAAGATGGCATAGGTATTCATATTTGGTATAAGAATGATCTTCAACAGAAAATCAATATCCTCTACCAGGTGCTCCAAGAAACAGAACTCAAAATAAACCTTTCCAAAAAAGAAATTATTATCTGGGATTGGAAGGAAAGAAAAGATGGCACCTACGCTGAATCCATCATAAAAAATTTCAGGATGTCGTTGATTTTCTGAATCGCTCTTTATACTATATTGATCGATCTATCGATCGATTGATTGATTCGTTTTCTACGGTTTATCAACCCATTACAGGTTATTAAAAGCCAGAGAATATTTTTAGATTGTAGGGATTTCTTTTTTTTATAGATAATAATGATTTAGTAATATAAATCTTACTAATTAACCCATTGCTGGAGGGCAAAGATTGATTCATATCTTTCCAAAGGTTATTTGCGCGTAAGTGAATGTAACAAACCCAACTGGAATAGGAACTCGGATCGCCGATTAACCATTCCAAGCCGTTATCCATTACCCCACCTGCACATCCTGGTATTTCAAAGAGATTATCCATCAAAGTACCAACCAGGTTCGACATAAGCCTCATGATGCGGATTTACTAAATATTAAACTCTTCAAATACCTTGGTGTATAGATGTACTAAATATTAAACTCTTCAAATACCTTGGTGTATAGATGTGTTTTAACAAATTTAGTATAGAAGATAAGATAGGGAAATTCAACACAGAATAGACTACTTTATGGGTAATTTTGCACCTTTTTTTTAAGCATTACGCCTCGAGCAAGGCGGGAAGCCACTAGGATGCAGGGGGTTGCAGAAGATTTGGAGAGAGAGCAGATAGGAGTGATAGAGGAAAGGATGAGGAGAAGGATAGTGGATAAATCAAGGTAACTGGATATATCGATTGACATTACATTTGAATAGTTGGAGATTATAGCTCTCAGGGAATCAGTAATAGGGAAGGGTGTTCTACAGGCGAGAGGTGCGAGGTATGAAGCTATTGGAGGAGAAGAGACGGCTACATTTAAAAGTTTCTACAGTAAAAGGGTGAGAGCGGGATGCCAGCCTCGTAGGGTGCTTGAATTCATGGAGTCTGGGAACCAGTGAAAACAGCTCATCGGAGCAATTACCATGAAAGTATTTGTAAAAAAGACAGAGAGAGGCGACGGCGCGTTTGTGAGAGAGCGACTGCAGACGAGATGCCAGATCAGGGCCAATTATATTACATATCCACCTCTGGATCTTGTCAAGAACTCCGAGGTAAACAGAAGGTGTATCACTAGACGAAGACATTAATTGAAAAGCTTGAGTCATGTTCATATATAAATTGGTCAGATCGAGAATTCCATATGGATGTTACGCATGGTACCAAACCTGTTAAGAATTATCTCAACTGTCTGTTACGACTTTCTAAGATTAATGGTTAAAAATGGTTTCGAGCGAGTGAAGCCTGTGGATCTTGGTGAAGATCAGACTTTTTTGAACCGTGTCAGACCGAGTTACCAATCTGGCGCTACACAGTCAAAAACAAAGTACTGTGCCAAATACCAGAAACCATATCTCATGAGGACTTTCAACAGCAGCAATAACTAAAATGTATACCACATGTAACAAGAATGGAAAATAATGACAAGATGTTGAGATTCCACAGTAAAAGCATTTACCAGACTTCCAACGAAATCAGGAGGCAACACAAGGTCAATTATTTAACATGTACACCCAGGTCACTTGTCAAACACTGATCTATTTTTTGCCCATCATCTGCATATATATATATATATATATATATATATATATATATATATATATATATATATATATATATATATATATATATATATAGTGTGTAGTTAGCAACAAATTCTCTGTAAGGCATATATGATTGAATAAATTACAAACATTATGTCTGCTTATTTTATCATAATCTTTTCATATTCGTGAATATTTTCCCGTATATTGCTATTGAATAAGGCAAGAAATGCACTGTAACAGTGAGAATCACTTATTTTCTAAGTACTTTCCATCTCTTTCTGGGATCATCATCAGGGGTGCAACTGGTAAGCTATCGATTACTTCTTAATAATGCAGTTTAGTATTTCAAGATGTCAGTGTTATTTTCATTTTTGCTTAATTTAGACGTCTATTTTTCCATCGCACTATATATATATATATATATATATTATATATATATATATATATAAACAAAACGGACGTCATAATTTAAGGTACCTTTCGGCCAACACTTTTTCAAAGGTATTCGTTGGCAATATAAATGAATATAAAGACACACAAAATTAAATTAAAAAAACAACATAAAACTGACATGGGCCAGGCAAGCACTACATCTTTCGTGAGTTGATTTTTCATTTTCGAAACAGTGCAATTCTTCCACATTTTGATGAGCATATCACGAATAGCCAAAATGCGCCTATCAACCGAAGATCAATGTTAGTGGATAATACAAAAATACTACATGAAACGCAGTGAAGGGAAAGACTCAAAACTCTAGAAACCTTCTGACAATCTGTGAAAACTCTCTTGAAGACAATATATCAAACGTTGAAGACTATTCTCGAGCAAACATAACTGAAGTGTATTGACCATGTAATCATAACGAGTATAACTGAAGTCCACATGCATAACCAGGCTAAAGAAACGTGAATAGGCTTAAAATCAAGCTGAATAGCGTTCTTGCAGTAGTCAACATACCATATATAACCTTTCAGCAAGTGGTCTTGGATCGCAGGAACTGCAGAGTATGTTTCCGTGGCGTTAATGATTTTGAATATGGCCGTTTTCAAGGTTGAGGGAAGCAAACACAAAGACATCATCATCATTATCAATAAAAATCCACTTAAATCTTATATCATTTGTGACCTTGTCTGAAAAAATCATTAGCGGACTTCGGTATCATGTCAGGCGTATACACTTAAACTGATTTAGTTGTCGGATACTCAAATCCGAAAGAGAAAGAGACTATAACAGAGAGAGTTGAGATAGAAATCAACAATCAAGCTTGAATATTGCACTGAAACGTAAAACTGACAGCTATAGATTGTCTATACATAAAACCGCTAAGTCTTTTAAAAATTATCCGATAGAATGCGTGCTTTAAATATTGCCGGCGCAACTGGTCTGTTATGTATCTAGAAATTCCTGACAAAAACCTACCTTCTTATTAAGTGTGTCTTTATATTCATTTATATTGCCAACGAATACCTTCGAAAAAGTGTTGGCCGAAAGGTACCTTAGGTATGACGTCCGTTTTGTTTATATATATATATATATATGTATTTATGTATCTAGAAATTCCTGACAAAAATCTACAGTCAGTCCTGGCCTGTCATCTCGGCTTTAGTCATTTTCCTACCGCCGTAACGTATCTCCCCTGCGTCTTTTCTATAAATATTTTCATGGCAATTGCTTTGATGAGTTTTCCACTATTTTTTTTTTTACCTCGATTTCATTAATTTAAGCGCAGTAATAAATTGGTAACTAGGTCTAACAATTTTTCTGTTGAAATTGCTAGCTGTAATCACGTAAGTTCTATTCTAACAATTTTTTTATCTCGCATTTCTCGATTGTGGAATTCACAAGTGGATTCTTGCTTTCCTGTAAATTTCGATCTTTAAATATTTACATACAGCGTCAATCGTCATTTTCTGTCTTTGGAATCCTGGTATTTTATTGTCCCCTCTCAATGAAAGAATATGCGAAAAATATTGATAATATTTTCCCCATATTCTTTCATTTGCAGTCACCCTTTGTGTCTTCGTGGCTTTATCACCTTACTTTGGGTGAAATGATTCAAAATAAAACAAAACAAAACTGAGGACTCTTCCTTAATATGTCCAAAAAATTTTTCACCTAAAAAAGTTGGTTCACTATCTTGTACTAGATTTTTTTTTCTCATCAGTTTTACTAAAATATTATCTGACTGGCGAGTAAGTCTAACATTCGCCATTTTTTTTTTTTAATATTTCGGCCACATCTGGTCTGGTATTCCTGCTATATATTTAAAGATTCTTGAAAAAAATCCAAAGAAGAATCTGCACTGTTACTGGTTCTGACCTGGAAACCCGGCTTCAGTCTCTTTCCACAGCTTCCCTGTGTCTTTTCTAGAAATAATTTCATGGTAATTGTTCTCATGAACTTTTTCCATGATACTTAGACTTTATGAATTTGAGCGCAGTACTTGATTGGCTGCAAGGTCTCATCAGTTTACAGTTGAAATGGCTAAATGTAACCGTAATTTCTATGCAAACAGTTTCTTTTATCGCACTTCTCGCTTGTGGAACTTCCTTCTTTTTTGCCAGTCAAATTTGATCTTCAAAAATTTAAATGCAATTTTAATCGTTATCTTCTGTCTTTGTAATTCTTATTTTTTTATTGTCTTCTCTCCTTAATAGTACTTTTTCTCTAACACTCAGTAAAATCTTGGGCCCTAATGGTCTTGCTTAGTGTGAAATACTCCTCAACGCTTATCATGACTTGTGCCCCAAACCTATATAAACATAACCTTCACCACGGTGTTTATATCCCAAAAATGTTTATCAAAAAACAATCTTCAATATCCTGTGTCTCTTCAAGATGTTGACGATTATAGCGATCCACAATACCCTGTCCTTTGTAGCCATTAATAAATTTTGACTTTTGCCATCTCTCACAAATCCTGCCCCACCATCAATTCACAGAAGCTCACCAAGTAGGTTATGCATTAATTTATCTTTTAGGAACGATATTTTACCGTCACAGACTCCTACTTTGCAATGAAACTCATAAAAAGGCAACAAATGTATGCGTGCGTGTGTGATACTTTTTTTTTTTTTTTTTTTTTTTACAAATAGTTCTTTTCTTTTGCCGTCTCAGATTTATTCGTTAGACTTTCGCAACGAGCTTATCTCGGCGCCATTGTGTACTGTACGACGCATGCGTGGGGGTTATCTATTGTGTCAGAAACAAAATCAGACGACACAGTTTAATCATGAAACGTCAACTGATTGTAGATAAATGATTTGCAGTTTTTTTTGCTTGGAAAAGAAAAAAAACTGCTTGCCTAATAAAAAAGCTTTTCAAATGTATCTGTCAGAATATTCTCTCTTCCATAACAGCACACAGATTTTGATATTCACATATGTGACTGGTAAGCTCTCGAAGAAATTGATCGATGTTGTCTGTGTACAACTTAATTCTATTTTCTCGTGTGTGTGTGTGTGTGTATATATGTAAATGTGCTGTCGTGCTATACAATCTTTCTCGCCATAAACATTATTAAATAGCGAGAACATTAAAAGAAGAAAAGAAGACGGTGGTTAGCGATTGAAATTGCCTGCAAATTTTTGTAGATCAAAAGTTAGCTGGGCAGTAAGAAACCGGTAGAAATTTCCACTAGCAAGAAGTGCGATGGAAGAAACTGTTAGTATAAAAATTACTGTTACATCTTGCCAATTCTACACCGCGTCTTTTGTATAAATATTTTCATGGAAACTGTTTTAATGTTCTTTGCTCGTTGGTACATCGACTTTACGAAATTAAGCACAATACTAGATTGGACAACTCGAGAGTCCATTATATATATATATATATATATATATATATATATATATATCCCCTCACCGGTAGCACGACTTGGATTTTCATGCAAAACGTTATCTTCAGGTGCTGGGTAGAGTCTAGTTAATGGAATGCTGGCACAGTCCATATATTATACGGGTACTAAGATATATATATATATATATATATATATATATATATATATATATATATTGCTAGACGGGATTTATATTTTGTTTTATATTTAAGATATATTAAAATAAATAGGACCTAAAACTACATAAAAATTAATTTTTATTTAAAGTTGGTGTTAATATTTTTATTATAAATGGGTTTTATATATATATATATATATATATATATATATATATATATATATATATATATATATATATATATGTATGTATGTGCTTACATTTAATAAGTTGTTTTATTATTTATTCTGTTACGTTAACCGCAACATACGTTCCTTTCTCTTAAATACGCATTGACATAAACCAGCAAATATGTAACCAATGTTCGTAGTATCAAATGGCCAATAGGAATTGAAATTAAGCAAAATTATGAAAAAAAAAAAAAGTCAATAAAAGCCAAAGGAGAATTACTATTCGATCTTATTCTTATTTTGAATGTCCTGTGTCCTAACATGTAAAAAGTTGCTTATTGTGTGCCAAAAAAACAAAAACAACAAAAAAACAAAACAAAACAAAAACACTCGCACGATGACGTAGTTTTCAATCGCCATTACTTCATGTCACATGACACTACTAGCCTTAGCTAGTTGTCATAGCAACGGTTATTGTGTTAATTAGCCAGGTGTCGATGTAAAATAACAGTTCAGTTTCTGTTTTGCCCTATAAAATCGATCATCGACATCATGGTACGATAACGGAGGTAATAGTTTCGTGACAAAATCATCTTGGCGTTGTACTATTTTGATTTCAGCATGCGTTAAAACAAATTATAGGTTATCTGCCTGAGGACAGACACAATTGTGGTGAAGGAATTAGGATTTTCTAATTTGTTAAATTTAGAAATATCGGAACCAAGCAATAAAGAGAAGTATTAATGACTGACTGATTATCTACGAACCGAATGAGAAATATAGAAAATATAACAAAAAAAAGAAGCTACGCGAGTCTTAAATGAAAAAAGTATCTACCTAAATAGCTTGATAGACAGATAGCGCTTATATATATATATATATATATATATATATATATATATATATATATATATATATATATATATATATATATATATATATATATATATATATATATATATATATATATATTTATTTATTTATTATGTGTATGTATATATATATATATATATTTATTATGTGTATATATATATATATATATATATATTATATATATATTATAAATTAATTGATTTAAAATATTTTTTTTCGCTACACAGTTCTAACCAAGTTTCAAAAATGGAAGGTAAAAGCTTCGAATTTAGTTTTGTAATTAAAGACATTAGTTCCATTTCATCCTCAAGCGAATTTTGGAGTAACTTATTTTAAAAATTACTGGGTTTTAAAGGCACAGCAAATAATCATAATTCCCGCTTCCAAGGATACAGAGAAATCTATTCATCCAGACAAGAGGTGTTTTATGTGTTCATTATCGCTGTATTTTGATAAGACCTCGAATATCGTCAGTCCTTTAGCGATCCAATTATCAGAGTTTTTTTTTTTGTTTTTTTTTAGTTGTATCTATTATTTTACTGATTCGTCCTTGCATCGATTACTGCTGTCATATATGGTCTGGAGACCCCGCTGTTCGTCTTAAGGTCCTCGACAAAATCCAGAGATGGATATGTAATGTGGTTGGCCCTGATCTGGCATCTCGTTTACAGTCGTTTCTCTCACAGACGTGCTGTCGCCCCGCTCTGTCTTTTCTACAAATACTTTCAAGGCAACTGCTCCGACGAGCTACTTTCGCTAGTTCCCAAACTGCATGAATTTGAACGTGCCGCTAGGTCGGCATCTCAGTCCCACTCTTTCACTGTCGAAATGGTTAAATGTAGCTGTCTCTTCTACTCCAATAGCTTCATGTCTCGCACTTCCCGTCTGTGTAACGCCCTTCCTACTTGCTTCCCTGAGAGCTATAATCTCTAACTATTCAAATGTAATGTCAATCGACATCTCCAGATGCCTTGATCTATTTCCCGTCCTTTTCTTTATCCTTTCTTCTTTCACGTTTTTTTTTTTTTTTTTTTACTCTTGTTCCCACCC
>CAHIKZ030000798.1:437500-460000 GCA_903632075.3 Acanthosepion pharaonis
CTATGTTTATAATAAACAGTATTAACAATATTTAGCGGCCTGAGTGTCCGAGAAATTTCATAGAAAATATGTGTCCTCTGACAGGAATCGAACCTGTATCCTACAGGGAACCCTCATAGGGCGAACCAGACGCTATCTCTGTAGCTAAATGGCGTAGCACATCAAGCTATATGACGGTTCCGTGTAATATTTGCTTAAATATTTGTATCTATAAAAATAACGTATAAACAGAATATATAAACAGAATAAATATATATATATATATATATAAATAAATAAATAAATATTTGTATCTATAAAAATAATGTATAAACAGAATATATATATATATATATATATATATATATGATGGTGGACTAAAATTTTCATAGGCTGACTATGAAGCAATGATGATAGAGGTATGGATTCGAGTATGCATATTAATTTCAACACTTAATTGCATTGTTTCTTTCCGGCTAAACCGATATCAGATTTTTCAAAGAAGACTGTTCATTCTGTTAGTCAAAGAAGTCAAAATCAGCAGATATGACATCATTATCACAGCAATGCTGGTTCCCAAGTGTTTTTGTGGGTGCACAGTCAATACTCAAATCAGAAGAATAGAGAAGGTGATCACCCAAAGTCCAAAGCCACAGTCGGTAATAGCTGCCGTTGAAACCAAGGACTTGTATGCTGGAGCAGTGTCCTGGTGAAACAAGACCCTTTTAGTCAGTTTTCCTGGTCTATATAGCATTTCGTAACTGCCATAGCAAGTTGGCATAGTACGCTTCATTGGTGGTCCTTTTGAAGATAGTCAATAAACAAAATGCCTTTTGCATCCCACAAAAGTGAAGCGATAACCTTGTCTACAGATGAAACAACATTGGCCTTCTTCGGAGGAGTATTTACACTTCATTGATTAATCTCTTTCTCAAGGATCAACGTGATGAGCCCAACGCTCATCATGGGTTAGGAAACGTACAAGGAAACCAACTGGATATGCATCAAACAATCTCAGATTTTCCCATGATGGGATGCACTTTTTGATCAGCTGTCTGAAAACGTGACACTTACCAAGCAGAATCCTGCGTCATGCGAAATTCACTGTGCCAAATATTCGCAACTTTCTCACGGGAGATGCTAATAGCATTTGGATATTTGATTTATAGTCAATCACTTGTCATTCATGATCCTGTGGCGAACACCAATTATTTCATTAGTGATGGCGGCTGCAGAACGTCCAGACGTTCGGTAATTTTCAGTATTTTCCTTTCCCTCCTAAATTCAGTTACCCACATTTGCACTGTTGAGAAAGCTGGAACATTAACCACTAATGTAGCAACCATGTCAGCATGAATGCCTGGTGGGGCTAAACAATTTTTCTATGGGTACTTGATAATACTACGATGCCAATATCTCTCCATTTTCAAGAGAAGTGAATTTCATTAAACAACGCAGTTGAGATTAATGCATGCAAGATTTCACAGTTCCATCATTATTCCTTCGTAGTCAGCCTATGAACTTTTCAGACGACACTCGTTTAAAAGTTTACGTTATAGAATAGACGCATTAAACATATGCTTTATAGACTGGCGTTATTGGTGGCCGCCATCTTAACATAGGAGATGCAGATGACAGTGTTGATAAGAAACAGAAAGAAAAGCGAGAAGAAAGGATGAAACATCAACTTCAAGAAAACAGAATGCATAGTTGTTAGCAAAAGGAACAACCTAAAATCTCCTAAAGCGTATTGGGATGGCTAAAGGTGACTTCCAAAGGCTAAGCAGAGTACTAAAAATAAAATAAAAAGACTTCAGTGGAAACAAAGAAAAGAGTACTAAACAGTTACGTGATATTTGTCTTCCTGTATGGTAGTAAGCGTCGGATAATCTCAGAGATAAAGAAGAGACTTGAAGCGACAGAAATATGGTTCTACAGAAGGCTACTGAGGATAACATTTTTCTGCAGGTACTTGAAAACACCACGATGTGAAAGTGAATTTCATGAAACAACGTATTTGAAATTAATGCTTCAAGATTTCACTGCTCTCTCATTATTCCTTCGTAGTCAGCCAAAGAACTTTTCAGACGTCACACGTATATATGTGTGTGTTAAGACGCATTAAAAAATATGCCTTTTATATTGGCGTTATTGGTAGTCACCATCTTAACAACATAAGATATGCAGATGGCACTGTGTTGATAGGAGACACAGAAAGAAAACTAGAAAAAATCCTAAGAAGAAAGGATTAAACATCAATTGCAAGAAGACAGAATGCATGGCTGTTAGCAAAACGATGAACCCTAAGTGTGAATTGCAAATCGGAGATACCGGAATCAAATAGCGTGGAAATTTAAATATCTGAGAAGTGTTTTAACAGAGGACAGAAAGTTTGACACTGATGTCCGAAGGCGTATAGGGATGGCCAAAAATGCCTTCCAAAAAGCTAAGCAAAGTATTAAGAAATAAAAAGACTTCGGCGGAAACAAAGAAAAGAGTATTAAACTGTTACGTGATATTTGCCATCTTGTATGGTAGTAAGTGCCGTATAATCTCCTCAAAGAAGAGACTTGAAGCAACAGAAATATGGTTCTACAGAAGGCTGCTGAGGATAACATGGGACAATTATGTGAGCAACGACGAAGTTTTAGAGAAAATGGAAGCAAAAAGGAAACATACTTAACATCAGGAAGAGAGAGTTGAGGTTTCTGGGGCACATAATGAGGAAAGAGGGTTTAGAAAATCCGATACTCACAAGACAGATTGAAGAACGCTAAATTTATCCAACAGGATCAGGAGATTGGAGGTTTTGAGAAGCATGGAACAATCTCTTAATTACAGCCGTTTCCAGGTCTTTTCTGACCTGGGGTGGTAGCACCTGTTAGGGTCCCAGCTATGGGCAAATAGTGAACACCCAAGCAAAAGAAAACATTATGAAAGTATAAAAATAAATTCGTATATAAAAAATAGCAACTATACATATTTATAGTCTATATTTAGTTGAAGCCATGTTCAAAATATTTAGATTTCAGCCTTAAATAACCGGTAGATGTGTTGATATGCCGTTAAACAAAATCACCCAAGCAACAATACCAATTGAAAGTAAAAGTTACAACAATACATTTTTATAGCAAAATTAACAACAATGCATATTTTAAGCAGGAAGACCAGCAATACATTTTATAGCAAAATGACCAACTGTACATTTTAACTGTAGTTGAAGCCATAAAATTATGTTCAAAATATTTAGATTTCGGCATGAAAAAACTCATAGAGGTTGATATGGCGCTAAACAAAATCAACCGAGCAGATTGAAAGCTAGAGAGAGAGAAGAAAACAACGCCTAAAATGGCTGGCGGAACAGGGTTTAGGAGAAGTTGTGGAGAGCCATGATCGCCTATTCCCTGAGGGGACACGGCACGTATAAAAGAAGATGCAGCCTTTTTCAAACCAAATGCTTAGACACTTCAAACATTGCATATGCGTGTAGATAATTACCCATACAATTTTAAACACTTTTATCAATTTTTAATATTTCTCTGAATTTTGCACTGAATTGATTTGAAATTTCTTCATTGTCGTTTCCATCGCAACCAAAAACATTCATGACGTCATTACCCAGCGTCCATATCTATTATTTTGCTTACGCTCGTTCCGAAGAAATTTGATTAAATCTTACGACACAAAATTCGATCAATCCACTGAATCGGACTGATTTCAAAGATTACTTGCGATGATAAGCATCATCGGTTCGATAAAAGAAAACTTCCAAAACATGAAATTTAATTACGAACTGGTTGGGGGGTAAAGCATCTTTTGTTAATGAATTTCGCCCAGGAAATATCCGTGAACATTAAAAACAAATGAAATAATACCTGAGCGTCTAATTTCGTTCCACGATAATGAAAACCACAGCGAACGACACGAAAGAACAAAGTTTTAAAGATTTCAAAAGCCAGCAGAATGTTTGAAACAAAAATAAGAAATTCAAATTTATCATTTAGGCTCGAGTGAAAATAAATTATTATAATTGACAGTTTTTGATAATAAAGAGAACATCCCCACAAGCAATAAAACCAAACAAGACGCAAGTGAGGGTAACATAATGGAGAAGAAAGGAAAATAAAAGAATAAAAATAAAAAAAAAAAAAAAACAAAATACAGCAGATAACCATTGACGAAGCATTCACATTTTTGGAGATCGTATTGCACGAGAAAAGAAGTCGCGAGAAGTGTGAGCGAAGGAACTATTATTGTAGAATTTACGGTTCCCCACACGCAAGCCGCTAGTGGTCCGCTGGCGGGCCGCCGATGGCAACGTCAGTGGTTGTCTGGTGGCAGCCAACGGTGGGACTCTAGTGGTAACAGTGGCGAGAGGAACACACCGGCGTTCCGACACGGGGCCACCGGCGGTAAGTGAGGAGACCTAACTGGCAATCTAGTCCAACGCTCAAATTTTCATTTCTGGAAGTTCATTTAAAACTCGTTACTCTAGCATCTGAATTTCCCCCACTGTCTTGTAACCAACGCATTGCTGATGCTTAACTCTACAACTGAGTTCTGAGTGAACATCAATGTCACTTTTAAAACCTCTAAAGAGAAAAATCTGGATTTTTTTTTTAGTCACAGACTTGTACACCATTACATAAAATTAACAAGGCATATCACAAATGAAAACAGAAACTAGCATATGTCGATGTTTAAACTTTCCTAAGACCAGCGAATTGTTTCCTGTTATATTTTAATTAATCCCAAATGAAATTGTGTTAGAATATATGATGCCAACTTTTGTTCTGAGGATAAATTTCAGATACTTTCTTTTTATTTGGCATGGTTGCATTTTAATGAGATACTGTCCAACGTATTGATTTTTTATATATTTCAAACGGATTTTCACAGCAATATGGCATCCGGATACTTGCCACTCTACATTATAAAGGTTGTTAATCACTTGCTTCTAAGAATATGCAGTAAGTTTGATTTACACTGACTGCTTCACGTGTACATGCCAAAGATAAATGGAGTGGCCCAGGGTATTCCTTGTCCTGGGTAAGACGTTAAACTACGTCCGCGTCCTGGGTAAGACGTTAAACTACGTCCAGCAGCAAGGCCTTTGATCAGGAGGTTTTTAGAAGCGTGGAACCACCTCTTAATTGCTGGTGTTCCTAGGTCCAACCTGACCAGGAGTTGTAGCACCTGTTACTGTCACAGCTATGGCCAAATACTTAACTATTACCAGCAATGCTTTTTCGAAACAAATTATTACCAGCAATACAATTTTGAAGGAAATATATTACCAGAAACAGATTTTGGACAAAAAAAAATATTACCAGCAATAAAATATTTTGTCGGCATTAAATAATCCATTGAGGTTGATATACCGTTAAACAAAAGAAACCAAACCAGGGTATTCCCCAATTGATTGCTTAAGACACCAAGGTAAACAAGTGAACTATAACTGATTTTGTCTGGGCTTGCAGTAAAATCGAAATGTACGAGTTTCAAAGCAGTCATCTGCTCTAGACAATCTAGGAAGAAGGAAATAAAATTTGTAAATAAATGAAAACTTTCGGGATCAAGTGCCACTTAGCCGGAAAATAGAGAATTTCGGGCATGGATTTCTATAGCCTTGCAGACCGAAGGGAAATTCTGGTACGCTCGTGTGTCATGAGAGAAGAGAAAACTAACAACGAGGATCTCCCAGACAGGTTCAGGGGAACAGATGCGTGAATAAAGAACTCTTTTTATCAGAACCAGTAGATATTTTGTCTTTCTCACCAAGGCGATAAATCTGGTCGGGCGTTATGAGATATCCTTCCCCGCCCCCAGAGCGATATCTTGACTTCAGCTTCTTTGTTGAGCATACACCAAGGATTTCTGTTTTATTCAGCCTGCCACAAACGGGAATCGAACGAAAACATGAATTTGTGTTCACTAATCAGTGGGTGGGAAACTGAGGGACTGGTTCTTATGTTCACGATGTTAATGTAAACGGACTACTTCCTGGAATCTTGCTTTATTTTGACTAATAGCGCAGTTCACGTTGAATAATCTCGTCACAGATGAAGAAGAGACATGAAGCAATAGAAATATGATTCTATAATAGGATGTGAAGAATATCATAGGTTGAACTTCTAGTGACAATGACGAAAAAGAATACTTCTACTTAACATCAAGAAGAGACATTTGAAATCTCTGGGGACACATAATGAAGAAGGGGGACATAATACTCAGGGGACAAGTTGAGGGCAAGAGTCCAAAGTGCAAATTGGAGATACAAACGACTAACTACAACAATCTGGGAAATATTTTAACATAGAACTGGAATATTTCTGAGATGAGGTATTATGTACACTATTTACATTGTCGTCATATTTATCACAATGTTTATCTTCAAGGACACATGGCACAGTGGATAAAGACGTTGGTCAGATCCAGTGACAAGACACAAAGAGTGTGAGTTCAATACCTGGTTAAGGCGGTGGAGAACTTGGAGAGACGAATTAACAGGAGATATTTGATAACTGACATCCATTAGACGTGGAACTAGAACAGTCTACCCCCAGCGAGCGAAATAAAGGGTTCAGTTCGACAATTCAACCACCTGAAGAAGGCCGGAGCGTACAACAGCCAAAACGTTGTGATAAATATGGCGACAAAGATGAGGACAATAGTCAGAATAATGTAAATAGTACAGAAAGGAAAGTGAGACACCGAATTCTGAAGGCACATTTGGATATCGAAAGTTGCCTTCCTTAAGCTAAGCAAAATATTAAGAAACATGAATATTTCATTAGAAACAAAGAAAAAGTACTGAACTTTTATGTAATATCAGTCCTTCTATATCGCAGTGAATGCTGGACAATATCCTACCAGGTGAAGACTAGATTTGAAGCAAGAGTAATGTCATTCTACAGAAGGATAATGAGGATACCTTTAATGACCATTTGGGCAACAACGAACTTTCAGAGAAAATGTAAAAAAAGGACACTTATATTTAACAACAGCGAAAGACAGTTGAAATTTCTGGGTCGCATAATGAGGAAAGAGGGTTTGGAAAATTTGTTACTCACAGGACATAAGAAGGTTTGAGGTAGGCAACGCTTAGCTTACCTGGCGAGCTTGAACGAAAAGATGGTAAAACAGAGTTTGAGACAGTTGGTAAAAAGAAAAAAAAGTTATTAAGATCTACAAAGAACTGGAAATTGGAGAGCCCTGATCTCCAACGTCCTGAAAGAACACGGCATATAGTGAAGGATTCGCAAATGTCTAAGAAACCTCTAATTACAATAAAGATCGGGGAAAAAAACTTAAAAAACATCCCATAAATATAAGTATTAATGTTAGTATTTAATTAATTACGCTTTAATTACTGTCAGAAGTGTGAGACTTTATCGAAAGAAAATTAATTTTTTACCATAATATATATATATATATATATATATTATAGGAAAAAAATAGACAATACGTGATAAATGCGTTGTCACCATTAACCAATCAAATTGTTCGATATTGATTTCCCAATTATCCCTTTGTACTTCCGCTATTTTTGCACTATTATTAAGTTTTCTTCTTTTGTTCTCTGGATCGATTGCTAATACCCATAAGGGAGAAGAAAAAAAAAGAAGATTCGATCTGATCGGTTCCTTGTTCCTTCGTTAACTGTTTTATGCCAGAGAAAAGAAACTACTTTCTTTCGTATCTGCCTTCAAAACATAACATCTCGTTAAGCTCACGCGAGAGTTCCAGGCTTTTGTCTTGTGAATCTTGAGAGACGAGATGTGTTGTGGAACAAGATTAGTGGCCCCTTGAGCTTTACGTAATTTTCTTTTTCTTCTTATGGGGTAGCTGTAAACGGAGTCTTTTAGACATTGTTTTTTTTTTTTTTAGTTTTGTTTTGCATTGTAACAGCAGTTACTAGTTGTTTTTTGGGTTTTTTTTTTTTTACACAATCCTCTACCCTTCCCTAGGCGAATGGATCAAACAAAACGAAAGAAAAATTCTAGTGTTGATATGTTAACATTGTCGACACCCATTGGAGTATAGAGTCACAACCTCACTACGCCAGGTATTCCTGTTGTTTCCATAGGGAGGATTTTTTTTTTTTAACAGAATAGGGTTCCTAGAACCACATCCAACCGGTTTAGAATTTAGAGTTTAGACTGGCTTTCATACAAGTCTAGAAAACACGGGTTGGTCTACTATAAAACCCTAGCTTGATGTGGGAAGAAGAATTGGATCACTCACTGTTCTATCGCTATTTTCATGGAGAGATTAACTACACTCCTTAATTCCATCAATTCCTAACCTTCACGGGTAAGACTCGCCATGCCTCGCGCATTCCAGTGAACCACCCTCGTTTCGTTCATATTCCCCTGCTGAGATGTAAGTTCTACTCAAGCAGATTTTTCCCATGAAACCCTGCCTTGTAGAACCGGATCCTGAAAGGCCGCTTTTCTAATTACTACAATCTTAACCTGTTCTAGTCTAGGGTTAACCGTTATCTTCCACACATATCGGCATAAGTTGTATCGTTTCTGTAACACCCTACCTCGTGACTCCCGGGCCTTATACAAAGATAAAAAGACGTTAGCTGGAATTTGATCTCGAGACGTCAATACTGCGTTCCACACCGATAAAGTTTATTTTCCACTGTGTGTGTATATATATATATATATATATATATATATATATATATATATATATATATATAGAGAGAGAGAGAGAGAGAGAGAGAGAGCCTAGTGAGAGCCAGACCTACCTATGTTTCACCTAAACGGATCGTCAGGGAAAGTTTCCCTGACGATCCGTTTAGGGCTTATAAATAAGTTTGTCTGGCTCGCTAGGTTTATCTAGGTCTGCTCTACGGTTGTATTGAGCTCTTTTGTTAGTTGTTTACTCGTATCGGGGTTTTTTCTTTGGGCTTCAGACCTGCATCTGTGCGATTTTTGGTCGACAGAAGTTCATGTTTGTAGCTCTTTTTTTTAAAACCTTTTTTCCCCTCGAGATTGATTTCATTAGCAGATCAAAAATTCGAGGGTTTTTCGAAACGAGTCTAGTTATATATATATATATATATATGTGTGCGTGTGTGATTAAATAAATCACAAACATTATGTCTGCTTATTTTTATCGAAATCCTTTCATACTGACGAATATTTTTCCGTATACTACAATTGAATAAAGCAAGAAATGCATTGTAACAGTGAAAATCACTTATTTCCCAAAGTACTTTCCACCTCTTTCTGAGATCATCATCAGGGGTGCAAGTGGCAAAGCCTAAAACCACGTGTAGCTATTCATTACTGATCAGAATTTCGGCTTGTGTTGCTTTGTGCTACAATGCTGTCAAGATGGTATTTATCAATCCACCCACGGGGATCGAATTTGGCACAAGGACCTTTTTAATGTGGGTATCTCTGAGCCCGTAGGCCCAACCAAAAATAAATAACCATCCAAACCCGCCGAGGCGGGCCAGTTCCATCACCCTCCCCCAACGAAACCCTACCCTTCGGCGGAGCTTCGTCCGGGTTCCTCTCTGCAAGCAGAGAGTTCGACAGACACCCGACCCGGCAGCTCACAAAGCGCAGCTGTCAAGATGCATACTGTGTTCCAGATTGAGATCCTCGTTTCCATCCTTCACCAATGATCGCTTGTCCTATTTTCAGAATAGCTCAGTCATATATAAATTCAAATGCCGTTGTGACGCGGTGGTGTATATAGGACGGACCAATCAGAGGCTGGAGACGCGGATTACGTCACATTGTACCTGCCTATTTGCGTTCGAGTAGTCAGAGTCGTGTTAAAAGAAGCAGTGCATGACTCCGCCATTGGGCAGCATTTACTGGACCATACCCGACTGTGCCGCCGATTATAATGACGCATGGTCGGTTCACCATGTCCGAGTCCTTGAGATATATTCACTTTCATCAGGCGAACTCATGTAAACAAAAGGAAAATTTTATTTGATCCTTGCATCCCATCGACGGATTATGGGTGACTTTGTTTTTTTTCATTTTATTTGGAACTACGTATTTCTATAGTAGTTAATTTATTTATAATTAAAATCTATTTTAATTGTGTTTCAATTTTCTCTCCTCATTTGTTATTTATTACTGTATCTTCCATTGTTTCCTGTTTCAACAACAGATTAGCTTTTGAGAAATTATTGGCCAAAAGGGTTCTAAGGGTAAAATAATGACATATATATATATATATATATATTATTCGACGTATGAGAGCCAAGCAGATCTGTTCCCAGGAAACCGACAACAGCACATGAGAATTGATTATAGTGGTGAATGTTTTGAATTCAGAGTTGTCCTTCTAGACCAGTTGCCATCTAAGGCTATAGAACCCAGTCTGTCTTGCTATTTACCCATAGCTGGAGGGAGAAGAAGAGGATTAATACCTTTCCCAAGGATATTAGCACGTTAATGAATGTAATGGATTCGACTGGAATTCGAACTCGGCTATCCGATTCCTCAATCCAAGCCGACATCCATTACTCCACTGTGCCTCCTTATATATATATATATATATGTATGTGTGTGTGTGTGTGTGTGTGTACATACACACATAATTTATTTAAGTAAATCCTCAGTTTTTAATTAAAACAGAATTAATTACATTTACCGACCAGAATGTTCTAGAAATTTCGCGTTCTCCAACCAGAATTGAACGTGTGTCCTATATGGAACCGTTATTTGATCTGACCCGGAACAAATCTTCGACGATCTTTCGCGAACGATCATATCTGCTAAAGAGATGCACCTTAACTTAAACAATGATAACATATTATGAAATGGATTAACTCCGCAAAACATCAATTTGGACTTTGCTAAACAGACGCTTCTCTGTATCTGAGCGGTATAGCACGTCAGATCAAATGACGGTTCCGTATATGACATAAGTTCGATTCCTGTTGGAGAACGTATATTTTCTACAAAATTTCTCGAACATTCAGGCCAGTAAATGTAATAAAATAAATTGTATCTATTAAAATAACGTATAAATAAAACATTAAAATAATTATCGGACTTAATGCATTTATATATATATATATATATATATATATATATATATGCGTGCGTTAAGTGGCTTTGCGCAGCAGTCAGCCTAGGAGAAGTCAGTCAGTTATGTACCATGCGTGATACACGCTTAGGCGATCATGTATCTTTCGATATATGACTGACAAGGCTGCTATTTTCCCATTGGTGGTGTGAGAAGAAGAGGATTTATACTTTTCCCAAGGGTATTAGCACGTAAATGAATGTAATAGATTCGATTGAAATTCGAACTCAGCTCTCCAATCCTTCAAACCAACCCGCTATCCATTACTTCCTAGGAGAAGTACAACACTTAATTCAAAATCGTGTAGAAGCCAACTGAAGAGGATTCAACTATCTCGCTAAATTCTGCTGATTCACAGATAGCAAAAGGAATCTATAGAGAATCGTTATCGCCTACGTGGTGAATTAAACTGCGATAGCGCGTCATAGGCAGTATTAAGATGCTTTTCGACTCTTTACATGAATAAAAATCTAACCACAAGTCACATATTGACAAGAGGTGGATAAATTCTACTGTATGTCAGTGCATGCAAAAGGGAAACTGCGCATGCAGATGAGATTACAGACCCGGATGTAGCGCAAAACTTATGCAAGTTGTCAAATCGACGTTTCCAAATACAGGCTTTGCACACGCTCGACAATTCTCTTCTCTAGTAGCCGAGAGGACCTAGTTATTTAGTCAGCCTGGCATTGACATTTAAATTGGTATGTATTTTTTTTTTTTAGTCGTTGTTCGCATTGTTTTAATTCTTTTCTCGGGCTCTGATGAGAGAGGAACGAAAACCAGTCAGCTGGTTATTCATTTTTCCCCACTCTTCGTATTGCCATTTCCTGGGACTGGAATTCTTTTTCTCTGTTTTCCTTTTGCAATATCGTTCCTCCTAGTGGCAATGAATGCTGGGCAATCTCCTGACAGACCCAGAAGAGACTTGAGGCAGCAGAAATGCTGAGAATATCATGGACTGAACATGTGAGTAATGACGAAGTTATTGAGAAAATGGAAACAAAAAAGGATAGTTATACGGAAAGAGAATATTTATTTTGTAAAAAAAAAAAAAAAAAAAAAAAAAAAATACAAAATTATGGCAGAAGAGACAGCAGAACTCTCAAAGGGTCTGTCCTGCTATTTACCCATAGCTGGTGGAGGAGAAGAAGATTCATACCTTTCCCAAGGGTATTAGCATATAAGTGAATGTAATGGATTCGACTGGAATTCGAACTCGGCTCTAATAAACTAATCTTGATTAGTCGTAAAAAAAAACAAACCCGTAAACAAGAACAAATCAATAAAATATTCGAATACTTTGAAAACTCGGTTTTTATTCTTAGGGAAGATGGTGACATTACGTTTAGCCAATGAAGATAATATGTCAGTTCCTCAATATTCAGGCATCCCTCGATTAATGCGCACTCGATTAATGTATTTTCGATTAGTGAGCTGAAATTTTTGTATACCAAACTTCAATTAGTGCATACATAATACACGATTAGTTCGGTAAAACATTCTTCAGTTTCACTATAGTAACTAAAAACTGATTTTTTTTTAATAGTTACTGATGTACAAATTAATCGCGGGATTTCTTGTATTTATAATTAAGTTCTAACGTTGAAATAAATTTCGTTTAATTTTGAGTTTTGTTGATATATTTCGTATTCGTTGAATTGAACTGACAAAGAATATTTCGTAAGTTTTTCTTACAAATTTTTCTTGTGTCTTTACAAAATGATAAAGAAAAAAAAACACAAATAAAACCGATTGAAAAAAAATACAAAATATTAAAAAAAAGAACACAAGTAAAACCGAATTAATATATATATATATATATATATATATATATATATATATATATATATATATATATATATATATATACACACTTGTCCGCCATACTCAACTAAACTTGCATAAAAAAAGGATACAGCCCCAAATCTCTCATATGCCTTTCCTCCCCCACTTTTATTGATTTCGTATTTTCTTTCCTTTTTTTTTTTTACTTTCATCTGCTTTTTTTATTCTTTTACTTTTATGGAATGAATAAATATTTTATATATTTGTTTTTTTTTTTTTGTCTTCTAAGGAGAATTTTCAGAAAATGTAAAAAGAATTCATGTTTCATAAATCGTATTTTTAAATAAAATCTTTTATTACCACCATTGTTAACCGACTGATGAGACGTCAAAACAAATATGCATTTTTGTCATGGTAACTTGCATGCTGCAATAAAACAGTTTATTATTATATATATATATATATATATATATATATATATTATATGAAAAGTGTATATAAATAAATATATATAAATATATATGTATGTATGTATAATTATTTATATACTATATGCGCGGTACTTATTAGAAAGCGCTCAATATCAGAGATTGAGCTAACATATTTGGTTGGATAGATGTGAGTTTGTGACCCTGGGTTTCACGCTTTAGCGATCGTCAGACAAACTCTCTCTCTCTATATATATATATATATCTGAATTTCTGGTATGAGGAGTTATTATTTACGCTATTTATATGTAGTCTATTCTTCTCGTTGTTGATGATGTTGTTGATATCCCAGCGTTTCGGTCGTTGTGTCCTCTGACCTTCATCAGATGCATAGCGATCTGGCTAACCTACAGCGAATTCTAAATTGAAAACTTTATTTAATCTAAAGAGGTAGACTGTTCTCGTTCCACTGCTCACGTCTAGGGATATCGTATGGTTCTTTTTTTTTAATTTTTAAAAAAATTTATTTAGTATTGTACAGTTATTGCTCGCCCGTTTCCACAGTGCAAGTATACAGTGCCCGACCCGGGGATAGAACCCACAACGACTATGGCCCCAAATTCATAAACCTACGCTTTTACACACGGAGAAAAATTTGCTGTAGTGAACTTAGCTAGTTTAAACGTAAGGCTCTGATTAGGATGCAACTGCTGCTGGCTGCCATGTTTTGAATGCTGTCGTTGAAAAATTGCAGTCATTTGTCTTTCTTTCGTTATTAGCGGTTCCCATATTGGATTTATTTCTATGCTAGGCCTACTAAGGGGCTCCTCGTAGCCTAGTATAAGCGCTGATTCTTTCAGACGTGTAACTCTAGGTTTTAAGGACCTCCTTAGTAGGCCTAGCAAAGAAAATACAGTATGAAATAGTAACAACAAAGATGGGTACAACAGTCCGAATATAATGTAAATATATTTTATAGTATTTATTAAACTTGCATCAATAGGGCAAAGGTTGTAAATCTTTACGCATTAATGGTCTGCGATATTAGCTTGCTAAAAAATTCTTTCACAGCAAGACATCCTGCATGTATTCATACAGTTGACGAATAAAATATTTTTTTTGCTTATTTTAGCTACATATATATTTTAACTAATAAGTACACACACACATATATATATATATATATATATATATATATATATATATATATAAAACGTTTGTAAATTTGCGCATCGTAAATAAAAATGTTACAAAGAAGAACTGCAGTTTTCAGATTTTGTGCGCATGCGTATTTGCATTATAATATGCCACCATTTTTTTTTCCTTTCATAATCCTGTCTTGTATATCCAGGATAAAATATTACCCAACATCACACGCTGTAATTGTCTTTTTCGCTTATTCGTATTATTCACTTTATTTTTTCCTAGTTCCTGTTCAAAACGCAGCCTTTTTCGCTTCCTTTTAAAGTGCAAACACAACACGTGACTATCTGACGCACAAAAAGCTCACTCCATAATTGTTTTCCCGATTTTAGTTTGTGATAAAGAAAAAGGATGAAAAAAAATAAATAAAACGATTTTTTTTTAAATGTAAGAAAAATAATATTTGAAAAGACAGAGAATATGTAACGACACGGAACGGAGACTATTTTATAATATAAGTGAAATTCTCTTGATTTTCTTTACGATGCGGGCGTTGCTTTATATTTATCTAAGGGCGACGCAATGTAGCGATGTCTTTTCTGGTTAAGAAATATAATACTTTGGTTTACAAAAAGTCGTTAACACAGAGAAAATAGTAAGCTGAACATAATAAAAGGTAAGTCAACATTACAGCCAACATTTTCCATTACTTCGAAGTTATACATAGTAGTTTACCATCGGTCGAGGAGACACATTTGTTGTCTTGAAACGTAATTGCCATTGTGTAGCGATTTTTTATTTATTTTTTTTTTAAAAACCTAAAATGAATAATACTTAGCACTGTGTATTTAGCCCTCTTTTTAAATTAAGTGTTAGGGAAAGTGGAATTTTATATATATATATATATATGTGTGGGGGGGGGGTTCATTGAAGAATAGAGACATATTCTGTCTACTTATTTTCATCGTCATCTTTTCCAGTCGTCTAATCAGTTTCTTGATGTTAAGATGAAATTCGTGAATGAAGACGCCGTAGTTTTTTTTTTTAACCCAAGTACTTTCGAACATTTATAAGGTTATCTTTATGAGTAGATTAAAAGACACGCTTATTGTAGCTGTGATAAAATCTGCGTTCCATTGTGATAGTGATTTTTAAATACAAGCGCTATTTTATTTCATTTTTTTTTCATGCCTAAAATAAATTGCCAACCGAGAAAGGACCAACGTGCGAGATACTCAAAAAATAAAAATTTTCTATAAGAATATGGATAATGACCTGAATTGGCCTCTGCAGTATTTTTTAAGGCAATTCACCGCAAGCAAGGCGGGAGTGCCACTAGCACGCAAGGGGTTACAGAGGATTGAGGACAAGAGTAAAGAGGTGTGTTTGAGGAAAAGATAAAGAGGAGGATGGGGAACAAGCTCAGGGTGTCAGATGTCGATTGACATTACACTTTAATATTTTAAGATTATAGTCACGGGGAAGCGAGTAAGCGGAAGAGAGTTCCACAGACCGGAAGTGCGAGAGAAAAAGCTGTTTGAGTAGAAGACATGGTTACATTTAACCGTTTTGACAGTGAAAGGATGAGGTCTAGATGACAGCCTGGTAGCTCGTTTAAATTCATGAAATCCGAGAAACCAGAGACAATAACTCGTCGGAACAGTTGACGTGAAAATATTTGTAGAAGAAACAGAGGGGGGGGGAGCACAGCACGTCTGTGGGATAGCGATTGTAGACTAGATGCCAGATCAGGACCTATCATCTTGCATATTCGTCTCTGGATTTTGTCAAGGACCTCGAGACGTACAGCGGGAGCACCAGGCTATATATTGAAAGAATTAATTTGCCGATAAATTGGTAATCGATTAATTTACTCTGTCATTAAAGAGAACAGCTATACCCTGTAGATAATTAAAAAAGAAAATTATATTATTTTTATATGAGAAATTCAATGTATTTATTATTATGCAACAAAAAGAACAAACATGAAGGTTGATGCAGCTTCTTTGGATGTAATATTACAGTATTATGCCGCACGTGACCGAAAGGTTACACCGCTGGCTTTCCGACCATGAGACCAGTGTTCGAATTTCACCAGGGTTGATTTGTCAAGAAAGTGATTTCTTCATGAGAGGCGATGTAGAAAGTACCGGAAAAAAAAAAAAAAAAAAAAACATACCATGGGTTGACCCAAACCATATGAGTGAAATTAGACAGACAGAAATATTTGGAAGCCGTCGATGGCTGTGCTAGCACAAAGTCACAAGTCATCGTGACTGAGGGTTTGAGTGTACTGGTTGTTGATCCCACCGGATAATGCACTTTTTCCCAGAAAGTGTCTGCTCAGGATAGTTGCAGTATAAACCATATGTAGGTTGTGCGGGTGTTGAATAAAAGCAAATGTGACTGATCAAGCGACTGCAATAGGGATTAGCTAGCCGTCCTAGGAGATAGGCATACTCGGATACGGGTAGCTACCCATAGATTATACTGCATAGTAAATTTATTTTTCGCCATTATAGTACCAATATTTTATATATACATTTATTAATCTGTAATGCCGGATTAAAAATAATCTTGTACCTATTCATGTTATACTGTTAGCGAAAAGTGAAGGAAAATCCAGTTTTGTGTTGAAGATGGGTAAATAGCTTGTGAAACGTCGCCTCTATTAAAATGGTTTATGGTGAAGATGCTATGAAAAAATCAATTGCTTTTGAGTTCAAGCAAATGCGAGATATACATGACAAGTGGGCCGACCAAAATACAAAGGACAGATACAAATGTCGACCTTCGTGCGCGACTGTGAGCATAAGTGAATATGAACAAGGCAACAGCGTGGCTGATTCTAACAGAGGTTGGCGAAAATGAAAATATTCTTCAAAGACGGTGCCTCGAATCTTGGCAACTGAATTCCCGGAATGACCCTGTGAAAGCAGAGTTTGCTTCCCTGGTCACGATTCACTGCTAGCTGTCACATTCAACGTTCTTCTCTTGCCAAAGGAGACAGTAATTAGTGAACAAGTCAGAAATCTTTAATTTCGCAGGGCCTTTCCGGCAATGAAACTATATATTGTATTTGTGTATGTAATTTCAAGTGTACCACAACAGGAAGGTCAGTCGATTTGTTTGAAAATAATAAGATCAAAAGCCATGTCATGACAAAAAATGGGAGATTTGTTAATAAAATTGAATAGGTGATGGACCCAACACAACGTTGTATGAGAAGATGAAGAAAAGCATGTTAGACTGATAAACGTTTCCTATTTGTTCTTTGTCAGATACATTTGATCTTTAACTCACATTGTTTTATCCAAATGAAAGCCAACATGTCGATATTCTTAAATGCCAGCAAACTTAATTTCAATATAAAGGATTCATTTTCCTAAGATCATATATATATATATATATATATATATATATATATTATAATATATAATGATATACACGTTTTTAGTGGATTCAGGTGTTTTAGTTGATATCTTCGTTTTTTTTTTTTTTGGGGGGGCAAATTGACTTAAACTGTGGAATTATTAATAAAAATAACGTTTATATTAATATAAAATAACGTTGAATTAAAAATTCCATTTAATAATTTCTTTTTTACGTATCAGGTACAAAAATAAATCTAGCAGATATAGATTCAAAAACTCCCAACGAGAGATGAGCTCTCCATAAGTAGGTAATTAAACTTTGCATTACCATGGTAGCGACACGTTCTGGATCTAGGAGGGGGACATTTCTGCGCGGAGGCACATTTGTCTATGATTTTTCGTTTTAGGACGGTTGATATTAATTTCACTGAGAAAGTAAAAAAAAAAAAAAAAAAAAAGGACGTGAACCCAGTAAAAATAACGTGAAATAAAGTCGGATTTTGAACGGATAGAATTTGGTCAGCGGAGAATAAAAAGGGATAGAAACAAAGAGAGAGAGCCTTTGGGGTGTGGAAGCGCCTGTGTTTATTGCACCGATTTCAGACGACTAACCATTCGTGGATCTACCTGATAAAAACGTCTTTATAATTGTGTAGACTCTTCCAGAGATGCCACAGCTGAGCAGTTTGTACAGCAACTACACTTGCGACACATTGTCAAAGGCCTTTGATTTATCCCGGTCAATAGTTCCTTTAATAAAGCCACCATCGATTGCTTCATTTAATCTGTGTGTAATATCAATTAACATATCAGCAACGGGCCCGAAGGAGCAAAATCCGTACTGTTTGTCGTTCAGGAGTTTGCTTTTCTACGTTTAAGCTAGCTGCTGCAGAGGGCTCTTCATCAGGCCTTCATCACAAAAGGCAGGGAGGAATAGATGCGACAGGCAACAATAAAATACAGAAGATTCAAATTTGATCGCTGCATTTAAGCCTGGCATTAATATTTAAGCTTGCCTTTTAAAAATTCAAAGATAATTCTTCTATCGCCACTTAATGTATAGACAATTTGATTTTACTTTCTGTACAAACAATTTTTTTTTTTTTATTTCATGAGTTAATTTTGCTGGATTTCGAAATTAATTTCGATTATTCCCAAATTATTTGCAAGTTATAAAAATTGTTATCGTACAAAGAAATTAATCGCAAAAAAAAAAAAAATCACGTAAAAAAATTGCCGAAAACAATCGGAGGAATGAAAGTTTGGTAATCCCAAATTTCAAGATTGCGAATCAGGAACCGTCCCGGTTTGTCTTTGGTTTGCTCACCGATTCGGCCTGCTTCCAAAATGGTATGATATTTTGGGCTACAACCTTTAGGAGTAAAGTTGAAAAACTGTGAGACACTGACATTCGAATTTATATATATATAATTAATATATATATATATTATATATATATATATATATATATATATATATATATATATATATATATATATAAAATGTCTTAAAATAATTGTTGGATTTTGTCCATTTCATAATGTGTGACGTCATTTGTTTACATTTGGCTACGCATCGAGCAGATATGAATGTACGTGAGAGAATCATGGAAAATTGTAGTTTAAAAATTGAGCATGATAACGGAAACGCTCCTCTCTGGCGAAATCAGTAAAAGCACGTCAGGCTATATGACGGTTCCGTATAGGATACAGGTTCGATTCTTGTCAGAGAACGCATATTTTTTGACAATTTCTCGCACATTCAGACCGATAAATGTTGTTAATACTGTTTATCATAAACTGAGCTTTTACTTAAATATTTTTATCTATAAAAAAGTATGTATAAACATAAAAATCTCTCTCTCTATATATATATATATATATATATATAGTGTGCGTTATTTTTAGTAAATACCCATATTTGAGTGGACGCGCCATTTATTTTACACAGTATTTTATTTCGTTTACCATGTGACCTCCAGCTGGGTAACTGTTGGATTTATTATGCCAACAAAACGGTAAATTTCAAAAACGTCTTATATTGGCTTGTTCTATCTGTAGGTCTCTTTACTGGTGCAGAGATCTTGTTCATTTACTTGTCTGGTCAGCTGTGTATGCGTCTACTATTATTACTATTTGTTAAGCCTTATTTGACATAAGGACACGTGTATGGGGGCGCCCAATTAGAATTTAACATCCTACTCTTAGAAACAAAGAAAAGAGTACCGTTACGTGATATCAGTATTTCTCTATGGTAGTAAATCCTGGATAATCTGCTCAAAGACGATGAAGAGACTTGAGGCTACAGAAATCTTGGTTTTACAGAAGGATTCTAGAAATACGATAGACTGGAGATGTGAGTAATGCGGAAGTTTTAGTTACATGGAAACAAAAAGGCCGCTTATATTAAGAATCATAGAATCAATTGAAAATTCTGGACGCATAACAAGGGACGAAAGCTTGGGAAATTTGACAGTGACAAAACATAGGAAGCAAGAGTTACCGACGGGAAACAGTGAGTAACAAGGAGAGATGACAGAATATTGCTAAGAACTACAAAAGATAGCAATTTATGAAGAGCCACTACCAACGTATTGAAGGGCTGTAGTATGCAGAAGAACTCAGTAGTAATTGTCAACCAAAGTAGCTCCATAACCATTATACTTGTTTTCCCCTTTTATCAATCTCTCCAGTTTACTGTTCACATCCACCTCGATTCATCTACGGCAATGATTCACAACATGGTCCAGATGGACCAACGCTGGTCTACATATCATTTCTAGTAGACCACAGAGAATTCTTAGCCATAAAAAATTGTGGCCATTTCACAAAAATGTATCTAAATTATTCATACTTTGAAGAATTAAAAAAACATATTTTGTTTAATTACACACATGTCCATTACATTTTAAAATTTCGAAATTACGTAGGTATTATGCAGGTCTATATTTATTTTTTATCTCACACACACACACATTATATATATATATTATGAAATGGACAAAGTCCTACAATTGTTTTTAAAACATTTTTTTATGTTTATACGTTCTTTTTCTAGATACAAATATTTAAGTATTCAGGTCGTTAAATGTCATCAATACTGTTTATTATAAAACAGAGCATTTACTTAAATATTTGTATCTATAAAAAGAACGCATAAACATAGAAAATGTCTTTATATATATAAGAAATAAATTAGATCTTTACAATGACACTATCAAAATTGATGATAATACGTGTCAGAAATACTAAGATCAAAGTAGTCACTAGCTGAATGGACTAAGAATGAATGACATCATCAAAATTGATTTTGATATCCTGTGTTTATGCTTGTTTAATAAAATAAATTTTACAGTGTAAATAGATTACTTTCATTGAGTCTTTTAGTGTGAAAACTCCACAGCCTTTTGAATTTTTTGAAGAAAAAGTGGTTCATGGGCTGAAAAAGGTTGAGAAGCACTAATCTACGGAGACACTCGTCGTCGGTCCATCTATCTATCTATCTATTTTTTGTACATCAGTCTCTTCCTTAACTGTTTCAGTCTTTTCAAAACGTTCCTATGGATTTTGGTCATTTCGTATAATATTTTAGTCTATTTATATCCATTCACTTATCAAAATCCGTTCTGTATGCTGTTTATTATCTTCCTGTTTTAATGGATGGTACTTGAAGGCTTTGTAGGAGAGGGCTACAGGCTTTTTGTTACTGTGTCCACCCAACATTGCATATCTATCGATGTGGAGGCTCGGCGCTGATAAGCTTGTAGTTAAAAATAAATAAGCCGTTACTTCCATAAAGATCATCTCCCTCTGGACTACGAATGGAAATGTAAAATTCTATCGTTTTTACACACTCACAAACAGAAGCAGCATACATACACACACATCCATATATATATATTACCTACGCATACTACACACACATTTATTGAAAATACACACATACACACCTATTACGCACACATTTCCAATGCACGCGCGCACACACACAAACACATTGCGCGTATACATCTATTGCACCCTCACTCACACACATTACCCATATACATCTATTACACACACGCCTATTACGCATATACATCTATTGCACGCACACACAACTGTTTCGGATGAACATCTATTATACACACACATACATCTATTACAAATACACCTATTACACATATATAGAGGCATACACGTCTTACTCACGCACACACACTCCCCCATTACACTTACATTGCCTGTATATGATTTATTACGCTGGCAACGAATCCCATCTACGTTTTCTAGACTAACGCACCTGATAATTATGTGTGTGTGTGTGTGTGTGTATATATATATATATATATATACTCACACATTTTTTATACATTTTTCCTCATGTCTATATAAAAGATATGAAAAACATCCATGAAAAAGAATAACCACAATACAACGAGGTTCATAGCCTTAACCTTACCAACCGAGTAACGACCATAAATAAAAAGAATTTTAGTTTTAATACCAAATTTTCACAACTAAAATAGATAAAATGGTTTCGTCAACACAAAACAAATATTAAACAGGTACTTACAAATGAAGATAAAATTGACGAAAGTACTGGCAAAATCTCTCCCCAAAATACATAAATGAAACATTTAGGAATTTAAACAAAAGATTATATGAACTCAAAGGAAAAGATTTACGGCCATATAACGTTAAAACATCGGTTCCCGTACGATCACCGAAGTGATA
>CAHIKZ030000798.1:465000-477500 GCA_903632075.3 Acanthosepion pharaonis
ATCAATAAAAAAAAGAACACTATCATTCGATTTTGAAAAGACATGCTATAACATCTGATTTACGCATAATTGGGGGAAAAAAATCACCTTTCAACATGACAATGATCCAAAACTCTCTTCTGAATTGTCAAAATTATGTACCTCAAGTCAAAAAAGGAAAACAAATTTAGAAACTATAACTTTGCCGCCTTATCCCCTATTAATTGGGATGAACTGGAAAAGAGAGTTCGACGAGAATACCCAAAACGTGAGAGTGAAATTTTCAATGCCTGAAAAATGCTTGGGAAGGTCTGTCATCTACTTTTTTTTTTCAAAATTGTTGGAAAGTATTAATATATGAATCTTTTTATATTTAAGTGCTTATTTTTTCTCAAAATAAAAAGGCAGGCAGACTGACACTTTTTGCCTGTGATGTATCTCATCTCTAATGGCAAACGTTGGCACTTCGACGTGGTGTCATGGCTAGCATGCTTATCTTGTATGATCAATTACGACTGAGTAGCGAGTTCGATCCTCACTGGGTGAATAATACGCTTAGTAAATCATCTTATCTAAGGGTAAACGAAAAATGTACAAAATCTTCAAACGATGACTAAAAAAAGAAATACGTTAATACTCCATAACTATTAAACATAGAAGAAAACTGTCAAATATAAAACGGTAATTGGTAGTAATTTCTAAATTTCCGCAGTCCATAAAAGCAGCATTAGGTAGATTGATATTTTTTAAGGTTTATCAACCAGAAACATTTTGGAATGTTAGAATCTTTTGGTTTGTTTGCGAATGACTATTGCATTAACAATTTTTTGAGAATAATGATTTTTGAAGATACAAATAATCCATAGCTGAAGAGAAAAATCTGATTTCTAATTCCATGTCGCTACCCATTACTCACACGTACATACACTCACGTGTGTGTGTGTGTGTGTGTGAATAAAAAGAAAGACGGATGCGAAAGATTTAAATACGAGTATTCATTAAAAGTAATGTGTGCTGACTATATATGTAAATCTGTGACACAATGAGACCCAGCCGTGATTAGAACACTCACGAAGCATTGAATTAACTGGTATTTTATTATCTTCGAAGCAGCCACCCACTGTCTACAACTAGAAAGCTCAAAATAATAAAACAAAAAATACATAAAATAAAATTTTCGCTATCAAGTGCCATTTACACGGAACGTAAGGAGTTCCGCTTGGATGCTTATATAGGCAGAATCCTAGTTAGAATGGTCAGTTTCGAGTCGCCTGCAGAGGAAGTTAGAAAGAAGCCTACCATTTAGACTTGGAGACAGTTGCAGTAGGAAACCGACAGAGTCGATATGCTTGGTAGTCGAATAGAAAATCTGGCCCGTTAGTCTTGTCAAGGAAGAAACCATTAGCAGAGAAGATATCCTCAGTAGGCTCAGTCCACACCCAGTCAACGTATAAATAAATATCGAATATACTGAAGAAGAAAAAAAAAAAAAAAAAAAAAAAAAAACTTTTTTTCTTGACGTGCCATATTTCATCTTTCATTCTCTTGTGAACGTACATCAGGACTTTCCCAGTTTTTGTGAACATGAGAAACGAAACAGTGCTTGGTGTAAATTGATTATATATATATATATATATATATATATATATATATATATATATATATATATATATATATATATATATATAAATATTAGTGGAAAATATACATACATATGCAAAATATATAAATACCCATACATGTATATTTTCAGAAACAAATTCCAAGAGGAAGAATCCATCCAGGTAGAACTCAATGTCTAGGACAGAGTAAGGATATAATAAAAAGGCTTAAACACTAATATTCCATGGTCATAATTTATTCCATTGGAATCGTAAATACGATCCCAATTCATCAGACTTACAAATTCAAAAAGAAAACAGAAAAAAAACAACTCGGAAATAAAAACAGAATTTAGAGAGTGTAAGTATGAGGAGGAGGGAGATTAAACCTTAACGGAGAGAATTTTAGGAGATATGGGAGGAGGGTTTAAATAAGAGAAAAGAATGAATGTTGACGGATGTCTAATGCATAAAAGATACATTTCGTGGTGACACAGATAGATAGATAGATAGATAGATAGATAGATAGATAGATAGATAGATAGATGCTGGGAAGTGAAGAAATACTACAAATTCCGGTTATGTTTTACATTGTAAACGCTAAAGATGCAGAGACTCAGCGTTTTCAAGATGTTTAACCTAGCTGATTTAATTCAGCTTTTTATAGCGTACGTTTTTTTTCGGACAACAGCACAGATGAAGAAAATTAGATGTAAGAATATGACATAGGTTAGTCATTTGATTTTTATTGGCTGCGTCCCTTCAGTACGTCGGTGAAATGGCTCTTGACAACTTCCTGATTTTTATTCCTCGAGGTAACATGACTTTACCATCACTATTTGCTCATTGGTCTGCCATTCATCATACAGAAAAACGTAAAAAATACGTTATACAATGTTTCTCTTTACTAATTTTGCTTTCAATATGTCCGGCAAAGTCGACGAAGGCGGCATACACAGGGCAGATACCAGCAGCTCGGAAAGCGCACCCTCTCCCCACCCCCTAAAAAAAGATGGTACAGAATGACGGCAGCACGGAAAGGGGTAAGAAAAGGGGGACAGAATGACGGCAGCTCCGAAAGGGGCAAGAAAAGGGGCACAGAATGACGGCAGCTCCGAAAGGGGCAAGAAAAGGGGCACAGAATGACGGCAGCTCCGAAAGGGGCAAGAAAAGGGGCACAGAATGACGGCAGCTCCGAAAGGGGCAAGAAAAGGGGCACAGAATGACGGCAGCTCCGAAAGGGGCAAGAAAAGGGGCACAGAATGACGGCAGCTCCGAAAGGGGCAAGGAAAGGGGGACAGAATAACGGCAGCTCCGAAAGGGGCAAGAAAAGGGGGACACAATGACGGCAGCTCGGAAAGGGGCAAGAAAAGGGGGACACAATGACGGCAGCTCGGAAAGGGGCAAGAAAAGGGGACAGTGGCAGCAGCGAAACGGGTAGGCGGTAAAAGGGGAGAAATGCAGAGGCGGGAAAAACTGCTAAATTGATCAGGGCTAGAGACGAGGAAGGTGGTAAAATAATTGCGGCGGCAGAGACGTGGAAGGCTATAAAAATTAGCACAGTGGATGCAGAGACAGGGTGGGAAGATGACTAAAAAGCAGAAGAGCGTGAAGATGAGAAAGTTGGTAAAAGGGGAATGGCATGTTAGAACCGAAAACAAAAAGACATTAATTAAATCAAGCAAGGAAATAAAAATTTGAAATAAAACGTAGAATGAAAGAGACCTTAGAAAAACAAGGAGTCAAAAATTCATCAATGATAGGGAAAAAATTAATGAACGAAGAAACAATAAAATATGAGATTAAAAAAAAGAAAGCAAATTACCGTTTTTGCAGTCACAATAAAGCAATTTTAGCTATTTTTTTTTGTTCCTTCCGATGTCCTTGAAATTCTTTTGCTCCTTCGGATGTCCTTGAAACATCATACTTTTGTGGAAGCTAGCGATCTCCATTTACCAAGAAGCAGCATAATGTTAAACAAATTTAGTTATCTCATTAAACATTCAAATTTGCCTCCTGACTTTCCAAATTTGGAACTATCTTTTCTACTCAGGCTTTCAGTTCCACAAAGTAATTTCCCAAGATGTGATTGCAGATATCCCCAGTTACACAGTGACGTTTGGATCGTAACGGAATTCATTTTGTTTTTTATTACTCAGATTTTCCAAAAACATTAAAACTAGTCATTTAGATCGCTAATACGTCTAAAATTAATATCAAATGATCCTACCGAATTTTCTTTTATAAGTCGTAACCCTTTAGAAAGTGGGAGATCACGGCTCTCCACAACTTCCAATCCATTTTAACCTTAAGCAATATTTGACCTCTTACTATCCTTCCAAGTCCCCGATCTGTCGTCCATTCATAAAAGTTCGTTAGGTAGCTGACTTACCGTCTCCCTTCAATATGTCCTTTTGAGTGTCATTTTTTCAAGTTCTCTTTCCTCATTATGTATTTTAAAATTTTAATAATCCGAAGCAAATGTGTTCTTTTTGTTCCCATTTTCCTTAAAGCTTCTTGCTTTGCACACACGGTCCATTAGCGCAAGTCGACTTTGGAATCGCAGTATTACGCCAAATTTTAAAGTTAGGGTTTGACATAATAAATAAAGACACGAAAGATTTTTTTTTCCAAATAATTACCGTTTTTTGAGGAAACAAATTTAAAAGATGAGGCTCAGTTCAAAATCGTACTGTTGCACTTTCATTCCGGTGATCAGTGAAAGCATTAATACACGGTTTTATAGAATTTATAATTTCCTGAAGCTTACAAATTGTATATGGACAAGATGCATGTCACATGCACATTATTACTAAATCATTGTGTCATCAAATAAGACCTCCATTTATTCAAAAGGAAATTATACTGAATAACTTATCAATATTGTAATGTAATATCTTTATCTAATATAATACTGCTGGATACATATTATAAAACAAAATGTTTTAAATTTTCATTGTTTATTGAAAATCACACTAAAACTGTATACAGCGCCGTAGTTTTAGTGTGATTTTCAATACACAATGAAAATTTAAAACATTTTGTTTTATAATTTGTATCCAGCAGTATTATATACACTATTATCTATTTTTTGTTTAGATTAATTACTAGCAGTAGAGCCCGGCGATGTAACAGTAAGAGATAGATCAAGTATCGACCATCATAAAGACTGAAAAATAAAATTGACAAAGATTATTGTTTAAGGTTGACGGACACGCATGTCTTTATTATTTTTTTTTTTTTACGAATTGGTCAAACTCAAACAAAAACATTGTTTTCAATCGTTATGAGTCTACCGATTGAATAGAATTTTATTATAAACAATTGTCTTGTAAATGGAATTTTTTTAAAGCATTCTGAATGTAAAAATAAAAAAAAAGTGTGCAAGACAATAAGAAACACTACCTGCCAAAAAAAAAAAAAGTGAAGTTTTGTTGAAATCGGTTGAAAAATGTAGGAAATCCGATCCCATATATAAACGAACACACACACAACATGAGTTTTATAAGTATAACTTGATATGAGTTGTCCCCCTTTCATTCCGCGAAAGCGATGCCTCTTAATCGTGTTTTCAAATTGATTTCGTGCAAAAACAATTGTTTTTCCAATTTTTGGCGCTGTCCGAACCACCGCAAGGTAATTTTACGTAGTGCTGTGAAGTTTTGTTGAAATTGGTTGAAAAATGTAGGAAATTCGATCCAATATATAAACGTACAGACACCCACACACGCAACCTGGGTTTTATAATAAGTATGATGATCAAACGAATCTTATTGAGTAACCATTTTTGCAATCTTTTACATTATTTTTTTTTACAGTTTTTATTTATTGAATACGGTAAAAAAAAAAAAATGTATATTTTGCTTGTGGGAATTGATAACTAGAATTTTGGTTTTAATATATTTTCTATTCATTGTATATAATACATAAAATATCAACTTTATTTGGATTTATTCATGAAATAGTAAAATTTTGAAGTCTGTTCGTATGCAAATTAGACATTTCTCTACATTTTTCAGACGATATTTAAAATTAAATCAAAAATTGCTGTAAGTTTTAAATCTAATGTTTGGTCTCAGTACTTATCACATGAAAGTTCAGTTTTCATATCGGGTGCAATATCAATTTTCTGAAAGAAAGTGAAACATCAACCTTCCTTAATTGCCCAACCACAGTCTTCTGTTGAACTTGGATTCTGTCGCCTCTAGTCTTCTCTTCATCTGCGAGGAAATTGTCTAGCATTCACTTACATACAGGAAGATTGCTATTGCATAGCACTTCATTTTTTTTGCTTTGTTTCCTCACAGATTAAAATCATGTTTAATACACTATGCCGAGAATCTCTGGAACGAAACTTGTGAGTAATAAGGAAGTTTTAAATACAAGGGAGACAAAAGGGGGGGTTATACGTAGAATCAGAATGTAACAATGTACATTTATTGGGCACATAACGAGAAAAGACAACCTTATAGAGTTTAACACTCTCATGATATGTTGAAGGCAAGAGGGAGAGAATAAAGCAGCGTGTAACCTATATAACGAGCTGGTGTAAATTAATGTGAGAAAAGAGATTAATAAAGATAACGAAAAGAAAACAGTAAGAGCTACAAAGAAAAGGAGGTTGTGGAGAGGCATTATCGCTCACGTCCTGAAGGAACGCGGCACAGAGAAAAGATTATGTTATTAATCGTGTTTTACAGCTTATCAACCTTCTGTTGGCTATTTAAAGCCAAAACCTATATTTGATTGTAAGAATTTTTGGAGTGAATATTTCATTAACATTTCTTTGATAATAAAAATGATTTTTCGAGATAAAAGTTTGATTGATTGATTGATTCGCGTTTTACGGCTTATTCTATTGAAGGTTATTTAAAGCCAGAAAATATATTGTGGGTCGGGGAGGTAATAATGGTTTTAATGATACAAGTCTTACTATTTAACCTATAGCTGGAGTTGAGAAAATGTAGATTCTTACGCGTAAATATCCCTGACAAAGGTAAGTCAATATAACGAACCCGACTGGAATTGAAACTCGGCTCTCCGATGAAAAATTCCAAACCTTTATCACTTACACAACCCACACATCCAAACTTAAATCACCTGGTATGTCTAAGTGGTCACCCATCTGACCAAACTCAATGTTGCTTAAATTCAGTGATCGTACGAAAACCAGTGTTTCAACGTGATACGGTCGTCAATCAAAATGAAACATTCAATACAAAAATTAAAAAAAAAAAATGCTAGATAAAATAAAAGCAAAAATTAAAAACGAATGGGAAAAGAAAACAAAAAATGCTTTTTTTGTAAAATGAGCGGGAAAAATCTCATGGTGGGGAAAAAGCGCGGGAAATACAACAAAGGTTCCCATCAATTGTTTGTGGTTGTATAATTGGACAAGAATATAGTTATGGCAATGTCAAAAATTATTATATTTTATAGACAATATACACATCTGCTTAGCTGAACGCGTCCGCATGCGTATGTAAAAATATATATTCCCAAACATAGAAATTAAAAAGAAACGAGAGCTTAAAGGCAAAGACACGCACAGTTGTTTAAAATGGATCAGTTAAAAACAAACACTAGAGTAGATAAGGAAACTGAAAACACTATAGACTGTGCTCAGGGTAGTTTTGTCTAACAATGTAAGCTGTTAGAAAGACAAAACATTGCCTAAAAGCACGACTCGTGTGTTGCTGTCGTTTGAAATTTATAAAAGTTTTCCATTAAAACAATTTTTAAGCAAGAGAGGTTTCTCTAATCATTAACCGTTAGCGTGTTTCCAGTATTTACGAGCATTTCCTTCCTAACTTTTTGTTTGAAGTAGTGTGGAACGCCCCCACCCCAATTCTCTAGAAAAATAACATTTTCAAGTCCAGTAACTTATCATTCTTTCCAGCATTGGTGAGGGTTTCCTACCTAACGTTTTGTTTGACGTAGTGTGGAACGTCAACGTTTTAGTGATGCCATTATTCTTTCTTTGAATTACATGTACAACATATTTTAATTGTTGCCCCCTGTTGAAAGTCCTCAAGTGATGTGTTTTCTGTTATCTGGTACAATGTTTTGGTTTTGCAGCAACTTAAGGTATTGTGCGAAACTACCTTGAGCGCAGTCTATTCTATATTCAATTTCCTTTTCACCTGTTTGAAATTTGTTATATAACAACAACTAGAAATGGAATGGGATATCAAAAAGTTTTTTGTTTTTTTTTTAAATTAAAATGATTTTCGACTATTAAATGGATATCGAAAAGTTACTCCGAAGGAACTAACGTGGCACCTGTCAACAATAGCCGCTATATTTATATATGGCAAAATTTACAAACATTTACCTAAACTAATGAGATACACAAGGTCAGATAAACAAAAAAAAAAAAAAAAATCTGGACTGTTGCTATGGTAACGGAGATAAAGTTCGCAGAGTGAAAACAATTGGCACAGACTGGCCTTGAAATCTGCCGCTCATACACACCCACTTATAATGTTCACTATTTACATTATTCGGAATATTGTCCTTACCTTTGTCGCCATATTCATTACGTTTCGGCCGTTGTACGCTCCGGCCTTCTTCAGGTGGTTTGAATGTCGAACTGAACCCTTTATTTCGCTCACTGCCTTAATCGGCTATTGAACCCACATTCTTTTGGGTCCTGTCACTGGATCTAACTAACGGCTTTATCCACTGTGCCATTCGTCTTTGAGGGAGAGGGGGAATTAACAGGAGATAACTGACATCCATTAAACATGGCACGTGGAACTAGAACAGACTACCCTAGTGAGCGAAATAAAGGCTTCAGTTCGACATTCCAACCACCTGAAGAAGGCCGGAGCGTACAATGGCAAGAACATTCTAATAAATATGGCGACAAAAATGAGGACAATAGTCCAAATAATGTAAATAGTGTACATAATACCTTATCTCAGAAATATAGACAGATACTAAAGTTATAACGTTCTCATTCATTTCCGTTGTTTACAGCAGTGCTTGGAAGGAAAGTCTGGTGTATTGAGACGACCGCAGTCTACACAGAAATTCCATCAGTGAGTATGGCTTGTACAACATTTCTAGGCCAAGAACACATTCCATCTGTCCGTCAACCACCATATTCCCTAGATCTCACCCCTTGATACTTTTACATCTTTCCTAAAAATCAAATCTCACTTGAAAGGAACCAGATTTTAATTTGTCGAGATATTCTAAGAAAATGCGACAAGGCTGATGTTTGCTACCCCACCCCCCAACCAAAAAAAAAAAAAAAAAAAAAAAGCAGTTTCCGGAATCCTTCCATGAGTAGAAACGACGCTGGATAAAGTGTGTGGCTTCAAAAGGTGACTACTTCGAAGGAGGTTATATACTGAATTGATGTGTTGTAGTTTTCTTTGTTATAGCACCAGTCCTAATAGTTTTTCACCAGTATAGTTTTTCTCTCTCTCTCTCTATATATATATATATTTATTCTAAAGAGCCATGAACAATCTACCTAGGTTTCACTTAAACGGATCTTCCGAGTAAGCTAGCTAAAGAGGAAATGTCATGAAACAGTATTGATAAAACCACTAAAAACTAATTAGCATAAAACCTCGTGACAGAAGAAGATAGAGAGAAAAAACAAAAAAAAAAAAACAGAGCCTCTATTCCAATAACCAGGATTTTTCTCTCTCTCTTTAATTGGCCCAACTTATCCTCCCGTTATAAAACACCCTTGCCTAGAATAAACTTGGGTATGCATTGTACTGTTGCACCTGGTCAAGCTGATGCGTTCCGTAATCCAGAAAATCGTCAGAAAGAATTTGTTTTATTTGATATAAAATAATATAGGCTGCTATCAAAAAAAGTTATTTCAAAAAAAGTTATTTCAAATAAAGCAAAAATAAAAATACAAAAATATCTCTTAACAAACACAAAAAAAACGATATCAAAAAGAGGCTTTTCCTTTTTTAAATATACCACAGTAAAGAAAGATGTCTGGCGATTTGTGACATTTATCTTCCATTGGAAATCATAATTTCTGTCAGAAAAAAAAAAACTTCAAAAGTAAAAGGGTTTTAAGTCGGTATTCTCGTCCATTCCATCCCATGTCTGTCTCTGTGTCTACCGCTGTCTGTCACAACACATCTTAATGGACGCAGTGGATAGACAACATATTTTCTTTATTTTATGTGCGCTGTCCCTTTAGGAAGTGGGTGTTCATGCGTCTCCACAATTTTCTATCCTTTGTAGAAACCTCGTATATATAATTACTTCACGTAAATGTTTGTATAATATTTATTAATGTAAATATTGCGGCCATCTTTGATATGTGCTACGTGAGTTCCTTATGAACTACTTTTCGATATTCATTTAGTGTAGCAATGTTTGTCCCCATTTTGTACCCCTCTCAGTCGCTATTCTGCCATACATTTACGTAAGCTCCTTAGGTAGGCTACTTGATCTACCCATCTAACCCTCGATTATGTCCCTCCGATGTCAAATTCCCAAAGACTTCATTATACTATATATATATATTATATATATATATATATATATATATATATATATAATGTGTGGAATAGTGGATAGCGGCTCAGATTGAGAGACGTGTTCGAATTCCAGTCGAATCCATTACATTAACTTAGATGCTAATATCTTTGGGAAATGTATTAATCCTCTTCTAACTGGTCTAGGAGAAGGACAACTCTGAATTCAAAACCTGCGGAGGGTCGTTTGGGGACCTTGTGGTACGTAGTGCACCAGGTCTCTGTATTCGGTCCTTCGAAAAGTGTTTTTGGTTCTGCGCAAAGCCTTTACCATAAGGTCTAATAATCTAATCTAATCTAATCATATATGCTAGTGTCTGGATTATCGCTTCCTAGGAACTGAGCTGCTTAACCCTCATGAGTCGAAAACGACGGGAGAGTCCACTGTGCGTGTATATATATATATATATATATATATATATACCTCCACGAGATCGCTAAAAAAAGAGCATAGCATGATGAAAAAGACGCCAAACTTGACGAAAACAAAATTTTATCGTCTAAATGTTTGATATTATTAAGAGGAAAGGTCAAAGTATTTTGGGGTATTTTTTTCCATTTTTTAATCGTTCCTAGCACGTCCGAAATTTTCGTTAAAAATCTGGTTGTTTTTGAGTCAGCAAAATTGACCATTTTTTTCCATTTAAAAAAAAAAAAAAACTGGAAATCTGACTTTGAAACTTTTTTTAAATATCAATTATCATTTTTTCAAAACTTATTTTAAGAAAATCAGAAATTATAATGTTTATTTAAAATATTTTGAACCAAACTTAACTTAGCTTTTGTGCCAAAAAGATGTAATTTGAAAATAAAACAAAGCCGGTCATAAACTTTCGCGTCTCTTGACATGTGATGAATGATATATTTACGAATTCCATGAGGCTAATTTGTTCTACGGAAGGAGAAAAGTGAAATAATTTACATTTACGTGAACAAATTATTTACCCCGTTATTTTTAACGAAAACTTTCAGCGGTCGAATTTTTTTTTTTGTACTTAGCTTTCACCTTTACGTTTATGATGCTTTATGGGAAATATATTGTAAAGAAATTAAAATAAAACTGTTAAATTTCATATTTCTTAAGAAAAGTATCTAATTAATTTATAGGTACCTTTCTTATGAAATTTTATCAGAATTGTACATAAAATACTATAATTTTATGTACATTTATTACATTCTACTGTTATTTGTATTCATTTTATTATTAATTTTGATATTTCATTTATGGAAAAATGTAACTGAGATTAATATAAAAATAAGATCATATACATTTCATAAGATGATACTGATACTTGTAGGTACCCTTCTCAGTTGAAATTGAAAAATCAAATTAACTTCTCCACACGTGTTTCGCAAAATTAAAGGCCTTAACAGCGGAGAACAATGCTTAACTCAAATAACGCAACTTAATTATATTCTGGTTGGTCTTCCGTATTTTATAATTACAGCTCGATTATAAGCACAAAATTACATTTCTTAATTACTGGGGATCTTCTGATTAGTCAAAATGATACAATTCACAACGCGCTAAAAAAAGATCTATCTCATAAGGACACTTATGAAAGCCGATGCGGCTTTTAACTAATTTTATGATATTTTAACAACTTAAATGTAAAATCTATTATAATTAATGAAATAACAAATAATTGTATCAAAAATTCATTTTTCATCGAAAAATTTTTTTTGCTTTCAGAAAATATTGTCCATATTCATAAAAACAACTAAAAGCAAATAAAAGCATTTGAAATTAAATAATATCTTTGTTTTATTGAGTTTTGTATGTTACAATTCAGAGCTGATTTTCAGGTACTGCGTATCCAATTAAAAACGAAAAAAAAAAAACATGATTTGCATTCCTCAAAGCCCTGTGCTTTTAATTATTGTAATTACTAAAACCGATGCGATCGAATTTCTAGCGTTTTCATAAAATTAGTTAGGGGGGGGGGTAATAAATATTTAAAAAAAAATATTTCTACCATGACTTTCATAAAAGAAAAACATATTTATAATAATTTCAATCATCTGTGAATAGTTTCTGAAAGTTTCATTAACATCAGATAATTATTTCTATTTTTGCACGATTTTTCAAATTAATGTGTCATACCAAAAAAACGTGCTAAAAATTGTCTATGTTATTTACTAGTTCCGCTGATACAAATAGAAAAAAGTTTGTTTTTTTTAATCAAAATTTAGAATGTTCTAAAAAGAAGGAAAATTTTTTTAAAAATATTTAAAAAAAAACTTTGGTCTTTCCTCTTAATAATAACATTTGGCGTCTTTTTCATCAAGCTATGCTCTTTTTTTAGCGATTTTCGTCGAGGTACCTATATATATATATATATATATATATATATATATACGTAGAAGTGTGTGTGTGTGTGTGTATATATATATATATATA
>CAHIKZ030000798.1:480000-630000 GCA_903632075.3 Acanthosepion pharaonis
AAAAAAAAAAAATGGCACGAGTGAAAAAAAAAAAAAAAATGGCACGAGTAAAAAAAAAAAAAAATGGCACGAGTGAAAAAAAAAAAAAAATGGCACGAGTGAAAAAAAAAAAAAAAATGGCACGAGTGAAAAAAAAAAAAATGGCACGAGTGAAAAAAAAAAAAAAAAAAATGGCACGAGAAAAAAAAAAAAAATGGCGAGTGAAAAAAAAAAAAATGGCACGAGTGAAAAAAAAATGACACGAGTGAAAAAAAAAAAATGGCACGAGTGAAAAAAAAATGACACGAGTGAAAAAAAATGGACACGAGTGAAAAAAAAATGACACGAGAAAAAAAAAAAATGGCACGAGTGAAAAAAAAAAAATGGCACGAGTGAAAAAAAAAAATAGCCCGAGTGAAAAAAAAAATGGCACGAGTGAAAAAAAAAATGGTACGAGTGAAAAAAAAATGGCACGAGTGACAAAAAAATGGCACGAGTGAAAAAATAGCACGAGTGACAAAAAAATGGCACGAGTGACAAAAAATGGCACAAGAAAAAAAAAGGAAAAAAATAAGTTTATTGAAATATTGACAAAAAAAGTTTGTTTTGAATGAAATATACTTTTTTAAAAATAAATCATATATAACCTTTTATTTATTTAATTTTAAATATCAACAAAGAAAAGAATTACTTTACCTCCATTAGTTAATATAAATTTATACGTTTAAAATTTAAAAACAGATTTTATTAACTAGAATATTATGTTGTGACCAAGTCTACGTAACACTTGATCGAGAGTTTTACTTCTTGAAGTAGCACTTAAAATTAAACACCTACTGGTGTTTAATTTTAAGCTGTTTAAAGAGTGTTTTTCACTTGCGCCATTTTTACCGATGCCACCATTATTGTTCACCACCACCGACATAGGAATGCGTAGTGTGAACCTAACATAGTTTCGTCTGTGGGATGAGACTTCAAGAGTAGAGAGAAAACATTTATTTTCCACCCGAAAAATGTCCTTACTCAACGGTGGGGTAGGGAGACCAAAGACTATTCATCTGTTAAATTAATTACTAGTTTTTCTCAATGTTTCTCTGACACAGGATTTGCATATCATTTTATACAATTACGTCAACCATATACGAATATGTGTGTGTGTGTGTGTGTGTGTGTGTGTGTGTGTGTGTGTGTGTGATAGATCGTAATATTTTATATTGAAATAAACCACGAAATTGCGTCTTATTCAATGTTGGTTGGAGAGACCCTCACATTATTTAATGTAATTTTTCGATTCGTCTGTTTCTATGTAACAATGAAAGCAACGTTTATTTTCCCGCCATTTCAAACACGCGTCTTTATTCTCTATTCAAAGCAGTCGTCAGTCCACCACTTTATCATGTCATATTTGAAGTGTCCGGTCCTCTGGTGAAAGAAACCTATTGAGGCCTTCTGGCAACTTGGCGCAGTGTGTCTCGTTGTTTGCCAATCACCCCCGACCAGGAAACAGAGACTTTCCCTACCAATTCTTCGACTCATTAAGAGAAAGTATGACACCTACCTAAGTATATCTGTGTGAACCTTTTCAGAAATCATGACTGACGCTTCTGTTCTTAATTTGGAAAAAATGAAATGGTAAAAACAAACAAAAAAAGACAGACAAAAATAAAAAGCTATCAGTAAAAATGTGAAAAAAAAAAAACAACCATATTTACGAAGATAAAGATGCCTGGTTGAATATTTTAATATTGATTAGAGATTAAGGTACTTCTCTGAATTAAAGAAATTAATATTTATGCTTTTTTTATGGGGTTACTGAGAAAATATTGATGAGAACAGACAATAAAAGAGGAGGATAGAAAAATATAAACAATGACGATTGACGTTGTATTTATTATTTTTTGAATAAGCAAGAATGCAAAGAAAAAAAGAGTTCTACAGGTGAAAAGTGTGTGAAAAAAATATCATTAAAATAAAAACTTTGTTACATCTAGCGATTTCAACAGTAACACGACGAGACCTAGCAGCCAAACAAGTATTATGCTTAATTTAATAAAGCCAAGAATTGGTTTGATTTGTTTTACGGCATACCATCCTCAATGCCGACAAAATTTTTATTTCTGATAATATTTTTTTTACAGTATTTACATTAGTCCGACTATTGTCCTCATCTTTGTCGCCATATTTGTCACAACGTTTCGGCCGTTGTACGCTCCGGCCTTCTTCAGTTGGTTGGAATTTCGAACTGAACCCTTTATTTCGATCGCTGGGGTAGACTGTTCTAATTCCACGTGCCTCAAGGACACATGGCACAGTGGATAAAGGCGTTGGTTAGATCCAGTGACAGACCCAAAGAAGGTGAGTTCAATTCCTGGTTAAGGCAGTGGAGAACTTTCAGAGGGAAAATTAGCAGGAGATAACTGATAACTGACATCCATCAAACATGGCACGTGGAATTGAACCGTGCTTGGCCGTGAAAGCTTTTCGGTACTTAGGGATTTGAATCACATCAGGCTTAACAATGATTTTTCGGCTGTAAGGAGTATGCAGTTCGGAACGCTGCCGGAAGGCATACATTTTGTGCGTTGTTTTTTTTAAGATTCTCTAGATACAAAGCAAAAGGACAAGACCAGATATGGCAGCAGCAAAAGGACAAGACCAGACTTAAAATTTGCAAGATCGACTCCGGCAAAAAGAATTGTCTAGCACGACACAGAGAACAATCTTTCATAGTTCCAATTAAAATCAGCATAAAACGTTTGACTGAGATAACTATAAGTATAAAACGTTAGACTAATAACCTAGTCTCCTTGAGTTTAATCTCAGCCATGCTGATGGAAGCTAAAAATGGCTCACTATAGTTTGGGAATAATATCACTGAATATATTGGAAGCTGTGTAGATCTATGATCATTTATGTCCTAAAAGGATACGACTATCATGGTCTTCAAAGAGAGTCAACTATTGGCAGAACATTTAAAAAATGGCCTGTTATTGATGGTTTTCAATCATAGAAAACGTCCTCGACGTAAAAATATATCCTGGCATACACTTATGGGAGAGGGAGAGAGAGAGAGTGAGTGAAGGAGAGAGGGGAGAGAGAGAGGAGGAAGGAGAGAGGGGAGAGAGAGAGAGAGAGTGAGTGAAGGAGAGAGGGAGAGAGAGAGAGTGAGTGAAGGAGAGAGGGAGAGAGAGAGAGAGAGAGTGAAGGAGAGAGGAGAGAGAGAGAGAGAGTGAGTGAAGGAGAGAGGGAGAGAGAGAGAGAGAGTGAGTGAAGGAGAGAGGGAGAGAGAGAGAGAGAGTGAGTGAAGGGAGAGGGGAGAGAGAGAGAGAGAGGAGGAAGGAGAGAGGGGAGAGAGAGAGAGAGGAGGAAGGAGAGAGGGAGAGAGAGAGAGAGGGAGGAAGGAGAGAGAGAGAGAGAGAGAGAGTGAGTGAAGGAGAGAGAGAGAGAGAGAGAGTGAGTGAAGGAGAGAGGGAGAGAGAGAGAGTGAGTGAGTGGGGAGAGAGGGAGAGAGAGAGAGGAGGAGAAGGAGAGAGAGGGAGAGAGAGAGAGAGAGGAGGAAGGAGGAGAGAGAGAGAGAGGAAGGAGAGGGGAGAGAGAGAGAGAGAGAGAGAGGAAGGAGAGAGGAGTGAAGGAGAGAGGAGAGAGAGAGAGAGTGAGGAAGGAGAGGGGAGAGAGAGAGAGAGAGAGGAGTGAAGGAGAGAGGGAGAGAGAGAGAGAGAGGAGGAAGGAGAGAGGGAGAGAGAGAGAGAGGAAGGAGAGAAGGAGGAGAGGGGAGAGAGAGAGAGGAGGAGGAGAGAGGGAGAGAGAGAGAGAGAGAGAGAGAGGAAGGAGAGAGGGAGAGAGAGAGAGGAGGGAGAGAGGGAGAGAGAGAGAGAGAGAGGAGAGAGGGAGAGAGAGAGAGAGGAAGGAGAGAGAGAGAGAGAGAGAGTGGAGGAAGAGAGGGAGAGAGAGAGAGGAGTGAAGGAGAGAGGGAGAGAGAGAGAGAGTGAGGAAGGAGAGAGGGAGAGAGAGAGAGGAGGAAGGAGAGAGGGGAGAGAGAGAGAGAAGGAGAGAGAGAGAGAGAGAGGAGTGAAGGGAGAGAGAGAGAGGAGGAGGAAGGAGAGAGAGAGAGAGGAGGAAGGAGAGAGAGAGAGTGAGGAGTGAAGGGAGAGAGAGAGAGAGTGAGTGAAGGAGAGAGAGAGAGAGGAGAGGAGGAAGGAGAGGAGGAAGGAGAGAGAGGAGGAAGGAGAGAGGAGGAAGGAGAGAGGAGGAAGGAGAGAGGAGTGAAGGAGAGAGTGAGTGAAGGAGAGAGTGAGTGAAGGAGAGAGAGAGAGAGTGAGTGAAGGAGAGAGAGAGAGTGAGTAAAGGAGAGAGAGAGTGAGTAAAGGAGAGAGAGAGAGTGAAGGAGAGAGAGAGAGAGAGTGGGATATATAAAGAAAGAGCCCAGCATTTTTTTTTATGTTTATATCAGATAAAATTCCAATATTTCTACAACCGCTGCAAAAAAAAATAGGGGAGGAGGGGGAACATGTCGCTATTTTTGTTTTCTTAACAATATAATTTTGTAGAAAAAAGATCGATTTTTTTTTGTCTTCATTCAAGTTTATGGAAGCATATTTTATTTTTCAGAACCTATTTCTTGTTAATTAACCGATAGCCTTCTGATTTCAAGTGGCGCCCCATTGTGATCATTTTGTTTAATGTTCACATTTTCTTCATTTCAGATGCCAACCTTGAAGATTTCCAGCAAATTCCAGTAGAATTTTCAACTGCCAAAACTATATATATATATATATATATATATATATATATATATATATATATATATATATATAGGAGGAGATGAAAAGGTGTCTGATGAAACCGACTCCACGAGGAAATAGGTTAATTATCAGCTTAAAAAGGCAATATTTATAAATGATAGCTTAATAATCTTAACAATATCATTATTATTATTATTACTAATCTGGTTAATTAAAACATAGATAGGGCCTTTAAAAAAGTAAATAAAACCTGTAATTTACAGATTTAAATTTTTTTTTTTTTTTTTAAATCAAATATGTTTCTATTTTCAGCGGTCATAAGCGTTTTTTTTTCTTTCATGTAATCACTTTGTCATGGCGGAGTAGTAATGGCTGCTCCAGTTACAACTACGCAGTAAATACTTATTTAAGACGTTGCATACTGAGAAAAACAATATTCGGAAAATGCTATTGAACTTCCAACGTGATGATCTTTTCAGTTGCAACTTTCAGTGTACGGGACTTAATCCAGAGCGATAGACTAGTGGAACTTGTAGCCTTAAAGAAAAAAGAGCAGGAGCTAGACATTTTCCAAAGACAACAATTGCGAATTCTGATGGGGAAAAAGCACCCTCATAATATCTCCAATAACAACTTATACAGCAGATATCAAGAATCTCATTTGCCTTTGTTCGTTTTTGAAAGCAAGATGGAAACTTCTTGGACATATTTAGCGAATAAATCCAGCTAACAAAGCCATAGAGTTTTACTTTGAAAAGACTGACTTCAAAAAATTGAGAGGTTATCCAAGTACCGCCATAGTCACAACGCCGAACCGAGACATTCAAAGAACAAGGCAGAAAGATCCCACTTTTCGTTTGGAGAAGTTTACAATCAAGAAAGATCTGCAACGTATCCGCAAACTAGCAGAGGACAGAGTAGGCTGGCAAAATATTGTCGAATCAGTGTGCAATGTCACTGAAGATGAGAGAAACAACTTTGATGATGATGAATTACTTCGTTTTTTGTTGTTTTTTTTCCTGAGAAACTTATTTATTGTTATGAGTGTATATAACAAACAAACTTAAAAAAACATCTACCACTATTCCGTATTGTGGATTAACGTCGCAAATGGGAAACGATGGCAGCGAAAATATGTAAACGACGAGAGAGAGAGAGAGAGGAAGAGAGAGGAGTCAAGAGCGAATATATATAGTGGGGAGAGTGGAAGGGGAGAGAGAGGAGTGGAAGGGGAGAGAGAGGAGTGGAAGGGGAGAGAGAGGAGTGGAAGGGGAGAGAGAGGAGTGGAAGGGGAGAGAGAGGAGTGGAAGGGGAGAGAGAGGAGTGGAAGGGGAGAGAGAGAGAAGAGTGGAAGGGGAGAGAGAGAGAAGAGTGGGGGGAGAGAGAGAGAAGAGCCAAGAGAGGGAGAAGAAGAAATAAGAGCAGAGAGGAGAGAGAGGTATTCTGGGAGAATGAGAGCGAGATCTGGGAGAGAGATATCTTCTGAGAGAGAGAGAATTGCTTTTATAACTATTTGACCTTTCAGAACCACATTGTAGGCCAGTCTCTGATTAATCTCATTAAGTGCGCCGACTATCAGCAAAACTAAATTTAAAAAAAAAAAATACGCCTACCTTTGATCTTTTTTAAAGCTTTCCTCCAGTGAAGCATTTTTTCTGAATCAAGTAACTGTTTCACAGCGGCAACACGGCGATAATCCTTTGCTCACTTACTAAGGCTGGATCCTCAATACTGCTGTTATTTACGAAGCTTATCTTAGTGTGGCATAAGGCCACCAGATAAACCCACTTCTCAGTAAAACCGACAAGCTCTCTACGCCACCTCATCTTTCGAGTTTGAATGAAACCTTCAGTAACTTCGAAGCGTTTGCATTTTTTCGCTTATTACATACATTTGTACTGAAGTGACACGATTTAAATCTTGAACGGTGCCAAATACCCAGTGGCATAGTTAGAATGTGGGCTACCCTAGTCAGCCGAACCCCTCCCCTACAAAAATACATATTGCACAGTGACCGAATCTTAAAGTTATAAAATTAGTTTGTGTACACAATTTACATTATTCGGACTATTGTCCTCATCTTTGTTGCCATATTTATCACAACGTTTCGGCTGCTGTACGCTCCGACCTTATACAGGTGGTTGTAACGTCGAACTGAACCCTTTAGTTTGCTCGCTGGGGTAAACTGTTCTAGTTTTTACTTCCACATGCCATGTCTAATGGATGTCAGTTATCAGTTATCTCCTGTTAATTCTCCTCTTCAAGTTCTCCACTACCTTTAACCAGGTATTGAATTCTTGCTGTTATCATTGCATTTTCTTTTTTTACCAGAGTTCATATTGCAATTTCCGTTGTTATTATCGCTTTTTCCTGGCACTCCTTATTACTGGTTCCCATATTGTATTCATTTCTATGCTTGATCGGCTCAGGAGATTTTTGTGGCCTAGCATATGTGCTGATTCCTTAAGTTTGCGAATTTTCTAATGATCTGAACTTGATCCTACAGAGGGCGTCGATCTCCCTTTCCTCTCCATATAACATGGCACGTGGAACTAGAAATGTATACCCCAGTGAGCGAAATAAAGGGTTTAGTTCGACATTCCAACCATATGTGGATAAATATCGCAACAAAGATGAGGACAATACATAACACCTCATCTCAGAAATATAGACGGATAGTTTTTGTACTATTATAATATTACTTTCAGATAATCAAATATAGAACGCTTTTAGTACACATCAAACTTACTTAAACTGCGTACTCAAATAAGTGTACCCATTAAAAATAACGTCTCTAACAATAAATATTATCAGATTAGAATAAATCCGTTACTTTTTTTAATCATTATCACCTTATGCAAGGCAGTAAAGCCATTAAGACACGCGGGGTTACAGAGTGGGAAAGACTTAGGAACAAAAACGTTAATGATGAGCGGTAAGAGAAAACAGTAATGAGGAGACGAGTAGATATCGATTGACATTGCATTTAAATTTTTGCAGATTAAAGTTTGCTATAAACACGGAGCCGGTAGGGAGTTCCACAAGCGCGAATTTATTTACAAATTATGCGTCTGTATGTAATTAGCGTCACGTGGCTAAAATGACTTTTCAAAGGCATTTCAACACATGCGCGCCTAGATTGAATCTAATTTTATTGATAGTGGGTTGTTGTCGTTTGATATAAAGGAAAACACACACACTTCGGCACCCTCTCCAGTTTCATGTCATTATCGTCAAAACATTTAAATCTCACTCGTTCATAATTCATTTAAGTCCTGCTGTCACCAGTGGAAAATGCCTATTGATTTATGAGATTCCTGACATCATTAAAAGGATAAAATCATTAACTCGTCCTCTCAAAGGGATGCGTATAACATCTATGTGCAAGTGTGCCTCCAGAACGTGGGCGATCATGGCTCTCCACAACTTTCTTTTGTAGCTCTTAGAAATATGTCCTTTTTACTATAACTATCACACTTTATTCTGCCAACCGTTTACGCATGCTCGTTAGGTAGGTTTTAGGTTATTTTTCTCTGTCTCACCACCGACCCTTTTGTTTTCTCGTTATACAGTGGCAAGAGTGGGAGGGTCAGCTCCGGCGACACTTTTATAGGGACCGCACTTTTGGGTCTTCTCTATAAGCCTTAATATGTCGTATTGAAATGAAAGTGGTTTTAATGTCGGGACACTACTTGAATTTGAAGAACCTTTTCGATTTCGATTAACTTGAACTATGACATATGTATTCAAGTGATTGTTATCTTGGTCGAACATTAAACAGCTATTCAAGACATCGGATGTGATGTATTGAGTAAATACAACCCTCATTATCTCCCTTACCTCATTCCCTTATTAACCAATCAGAATGTCAATAAAGATTCGCTGCAGGTCAGTTGTCCCCACTTCATAATGGCGCCCTGTTGATTCAAATGTTAATTGTGTTCGACTTATTTCTTTAGATGCGTACGACATCATATTACAATTTCAGTTGAACCCTCTTTACTTGATGCCCTAAGCACGTGCTTATTTTGCTTAATAGTTAATCCAGACCTGATCTGAACGCAGAAGGAACGACATATTCATTCCTTTTTGTTACTCGGTTTTAAAAAAAATGCCTTAGTAACGCTTAAAGAATGAATACTAACAATAAAGAATCTATACAAATTAGACATGTGGATGACGTTTCGATTTTACGTCATAAAAGATACTCCACTTCTAAATACATTAAAATTACTGTGTCGCCATTTTCTTGAAATAATATAAAAGTAGAGACAATGAAATAAGTAAGTGGCGGATTAAATTTTCCAGTGGATGAAACAAGGCACATGGATGGCACAATGTATAAGTTGTTAGAGAAACATTAGAAAGAAACACAAGCAAGGTAGAATTGAGCGGTTCACTGAAAAGTGTGCAGAGACCTGACACAGCGACCCAGCTAGCAAAATTGTTCAATGGAAAGTGTTCAGATGATCTACACTCCTTGAATCCATCTGTCCTAACCTTCACGGCTAAAACCCACCATGTCCTACACATTTTAGCCTCATTCTCGTCATATTCCTTTGGTGAGATCCGCATCTCACTCGAGCAGCTTCTTCCCACGTACCACTGCCTTGTGGAAATGACTCTCAAGGAGACGCTTCCTCGATCACTATTATCTTAACCTGTTCAAGTCTAGGGTTATCGTTATCTTCTACACATTACCATAAGCTGTGCGACTTAATCTGTAACCCTCTACTTCTAGTGACCCACGGGCGTTGTACAGGGCGAACTTCGTTGTAAAGAAAAATTTTTGTAAACTCAAAGTTTGTTTAGAGGTATATCAATTTCTTATGGGTCATTTAATACCGAAATTTAATTTTCTTGGGGGGCATTAGTAATTTTTTTTTTAATCAAAAATGTACTGGTGGCCATTTCCCCCCCCCAAAAAAAATGCATTACTGGCAATTTTTTTTGTAATGGTTAGCAAGCTTGCCTTGCTATATCTATTACGACTGAATAGTGGGTTCGATCTGGGTGCTTCACACTTTTGGCTACGCTTAGAAAAATCATAAGAGTCAGCCAAATCTCTGAGTTTGACAATACTCTTGTCAAACTCTCTGCCTTCAAGCGGGGAGGAGAGGAGAGGAGACTATGCCGGAGAGCAGAGTCTCATCTGGGGAGGTAGACAAACCAGACCCCGTTATTACGGGACCTACGTGGAATTTTTTTCTCCAGCCTACGGGCTCGGAACACACCACATAAAAAAAAGAAAAAACTTTCCTTGTGGGGAGGACTTGGGTAAATACTGAGACTTTATTGCCGTGTGGCGTTTATCTGGCTGCCTTGAGGTACGCATGCGTACGAGACGAACGCGTACTCGTTAGGTGGTAATTTTCAGCTACATCGTTTCGCAGTGTTTTAATAATATTGGGGATGATCGGTCAGCTGGGTAGTTTTTTTTTGGGGGGGTCATTAAAATAGTTGATTTCACCGTCACATAAGCCCACAACCAAAACAACTACTTTTGCAAGAACTTTCCATGTTAACTGGGAAGCATACATAAAATGAGAAAATAAATAACAAGAGAGAGGACAGTCTAATTGACATTATACATTCCATTGTTTTTTTTTACGGGTTATCAACCTTTCCTGGATTGTGGGTAAAGACGGAACAGATTTAGGATTGCAAGGATAAATTCTTTAAAAAAATTCGTTATAAACAAAAACCATGTTAAACGGCGATATCATATGTATCTTATATGACAAGGAATACTGGACAGTTTCCTTCGGTATGGAGAAGATACTCAAATCTAAAAAGACGTAGTCCTCCAGCAGGATGTTAGGAATAGCACGAACTAAACAGGTGATCAACGACGAAGTTTTAGAGAAAATGGGAACAAGAAAGAAACTCATAAAGATAGATTATATTTCTGATAATATAAGGAGGAAATGGGTCTTGGAGAATTTACCATTCACGGTAGAGCGAGGAACCAAAAGATTTTGGATTTCAAAGATAAATTCTTTTTTCTTCTGTGTGAATAATCCATGAAAAATTTCTTTTAGAATAATAATGATTTTCCCTGACACAAGTCCTACTTTTTATCCTATATGTGGGATGGGAGGAAATATATATTGCACAAAACAAAAAAGAACGCACCTAAGAGAAAAAAGATATTTCAATCAAATAATTCGTACATTGGAAAAAACTTCAACGACAACAGAAGATAGAAAACCGTAATATAGAGAAACATGGAAGAGCCTGAAATATTAAAATCTGAGTTAAAATCAGAACACACGAAAAAAGAACCAATACAAGGCAGTAGGACAAAATAGAATTTAAATAGATAAGCTGTCATCCTTAAACGATTTCGAAATAGACAAGATTACTGAAACAATAAACGAAATAGACGATATCAGCGAAATATCAGCAGATAACAGTAGATCTATCTTTATAGCAATGCCAAAGGAACAACAGTGTCTATTTAACCTGAATAGTGTAGTAACAGACAACGGACACAGAAATCCGAAGGTTTATTTTAATAGCGAAATATGGCCTTCACGAAATCAAAAGTATTAAGAAATAGGAAAATTTCGTTAGAAACCAAAAGCATGTTGAACTGCTATATCATATTTATCATGTATAGCAATGAATACTGTCCAGTTTCCTTGACATAGACACAAATCTACAGAGACGAGGACCTGCAGAAGGATGTTAAGAGTAACATGAACTAAACAGTTAATCAATGGGAAAGTTTTAGAGAAAATTGGAACACGAAAGATACTCATAAAGAGAGATTAAATTTCTAGTACACATAAGGAGGAAAGAGGGCTTGGAGAATTTAACACTCACAGTAGAACGAGGAAAGTAAAGGGTTTGTGCGATTGAATAGTAAAGCAGGGAGGAATTATGATGAAAGAGTTGAAATTGCTTAGAACTGCAAGGGAGAGGAAATTGTGGAGAGCCATGATCACCCACACCATGAAGAGAAAGGGTACATAAAAGATAAAGCTGTTGTAATTTTAATTTCTGTAGTTCCCTCCGAAAATATGGAGACCTTTGACAACGATTGACACGGTCGATTTATGGGACGGCAATCGCCACTGTCGGTTCAACTTCGTTATTCCAGTCCACTTGTAAAGGTGACAGAATTGAATGTCACATTCTTTCAGCAGTTATTGCACGTGTTTGTTTTACGTGCACATTTACTGATACGCGGACTTCTTTTACTCCGAAGGAAGGAACTCTGCGCCGGTGAGTCAAAAAAGAAGAAACGTCTTACACCCAGAAATGCTACAACCAATATTCGTCCCCTGATATGATCCCAGCTCCCTGATTGTCTCGTACTTTGAATCACAGAGCCATTTTGTTAAGCGGAATGAAGCAAGAAATACGATTTATTTTTCTATTATCAGTGTGTTATTCGGTGCAATGCTGCAAATTTTTCCGTTAACATTTTTGAACGAATATATACGAGGATAGAGATAAACGGCGAGAGGGAGAAATAAACGCGGAAAATAACAACAAACAAACTTAAAGCTATGGGATATGTTAAAAAACATCCAATTTAAGAAGCAGAAAAACATTCCCTTTGGAACCAATATGGCGGCTAAACACATTCATCGAGGGCGGCAGACATGTTGGACAGACGCGAACTTTTACGCACATGCGCAATGAGCAGAAAATCAACATGATAACACAATGATTAGAAACAGTGGTGTCAAGAGAAGTTCTTACTGCAAAATAAAATGTTTAAAAAATATGCGCTTCAGAGAAAAAAAAATGTCAGCGTAGTTGAGATAATGTTGAGATATCACTAATTGATTTTACTGGATCATAGATTTGGATCTGTGAATTTGATTTAAGTAAATTTGCTTTCTACCGGTAATGAAAGACGCAAGAATTTATGAAAAGAAGACAGAAGAGAGGCCTGAGGCAGAATTGCTGCGGCTTGCGAAAAGAAAGAAGATAAATTTCGTGTTTTAATGTGTGAAAGTAAAGAGAAAAAACAAAAGAAACAGGTGCAAATGCATGAAAGACAGTAAATTATATAAAAATAAAAAGTGGGAACTAAAGAAAAAGGAAAAGAAAAATTTGAACTAATGTATTTCAAGGTTAAAAAATGGATATGTCTTGTCTAAAACGATGAAAGACATTAGCTAAAAAAAAAGAATTTTGATAAAATTAGTATCTTGCGTGAAATTCTCAGGCGAGCCGATAAATTATTCAAACTACTATATTCCCCCTTTGATCACAGATTTACGACGTATGAACTCTTCGGCTGTCTTAGATTTGTCTTAAATCCAAAGATAAATTTTTGATAATAAACCTTCTCGAATACGCCAATTCTTTGCTTTTGTCAACGTATCATAAGGAATTGTTTTTAACCTTTCTAAGAAATGATATTCACAAGACATATTGCAGGCAAAAGAGACAGAGGAAAACAACACCTAATTTAGTAACCCTTAGTAACTATATGATGAAGTTTTAAGAAAAATAACAAAGCGACAGCATTTTCGAGAACCATGATCGCCTGCATCTTGAAGAAAGAGAAGAAGAGAGAAAGAGAAGAAGAGAGAGAAAGAGAAGAAGAGAGAGAAAGAGAAGAAGAGAGAGAAAGAGAAGAAGAGAGAGAAAGAGAAGAAGAGAGAGAAAGAGAAGAAGAGAGAGAAAGAGAAGAAGAGAGAGAAAGAGAAGAAGAGAGAAAGAGAAGAAGAGAGAGAAAGAGAAGAAGAGAGAGAAAGAGAAGAAGAGAGAGAAAGAGAAGAAGAGAGAAAGAAAGAGAAGAAAAGAGAGAAAGAGAGAGAAGAAGAGAGAGAAAGAGAAGAAGAGAGAGAAAGAGAAGAAGAGAGAGAAAGAGAAGAAGAGAGAGAAAGAGAAGAAGAGAGAGAAAGAGAAGAAAGAGAGAAAGAGAAGAAGAGAGAAAAAGAAGAGAGAAGAAGAGAGAAAGAGAAGAAGAGAGAAAGAGAAGAAGAGAGAAAGAGAAGAAGAGAGAAAGAGAAGAAGAGAGAAAGAGAAGAGAAGAAAAAGAAAAGAAATTACAAAGTTTTTAGATTAAATAATTTCTTCATAAAAGTTACTTACTATGGACAAAAATGTAACCGTATCAAGTTGTACTACACTATTTACATTATTCGAACTATTGTCCTTATCTTTGTCGCCATATTACAACGTTTCGGCCGTTGTAATAATAATGGCGACAAAGATGAGGACAACAGCCCGAATAATGTAAATAGTGTACAAAATACCTCATCTCAAAAATATAGACAGATGCTCAAGTTGTACTAGATATGTAAAAAAAAAAAAAAAAAGCGCAGGTATGTTTTTAATTTGTTTGGATGAAAGTTAAGAAATTACATCAATTCCTCGTTTAGCAGTTGTTTCAATTCCTTCTGGTCATATAATAAAAGAAGGACTGATTAAATCGAGGACACTTCCAGAGAAAACTAAAGGACAAGATATTATGGAGGAATTCAAGAAATTTATTGAACTCAGCATTTTTGGAAAATATTGTATCTGTGACAAAATGTGCTGCTTCAAGCGTAATTGTAAAAAATGCTGGATATTTTCAATTACTGAAAAAAAGAAATAAACGGCGATTCAGTTAAATCTCATTTCATTTTGCATCAAGAATCTCTACGTACAAAAACTAATTTGAAGTTACTGGCAAATGTCATGCCTCTTGTAAGGAAAACTGAATTTTTATAGCTGCTCATTCACGTAACGAACGTCAATTCACCAAAGCTATTGAATAAAGTTAACAGTCAATCTTCTGGGTTACTCATGTACAACAATATTAGATGGTTAAGCCGTGGACAAGCGTTAAATCGATTTGTGGAGTTGCTAGATGAAATAAGACTTTTCTTCAGCTAAAAAGGAAATGACTATCCAGAACTGACTGATATTAAACGGTTAAATGGTTTTACTTTCCTTACAGATTCCACACCTCATTACAATATAGTAAACCCTCGTTATATCACGGTTTCAGTGCATCGCGGATTTTTAAAAATATACAATGTAATTTAATATCATGGTTCCTCGGTACATAGCGAGTTTCTACGGCCGATCAAAATTAAGCTTTGTCTTCTTAGATTATTTCGTACATGGCACACTATTGGTCGATAGAGACACGAGGACATGCTGTTCAGTATCCTGGGCGCTGATTGGCTTAGTGACCGCAGCCTCAGTTTCCAGCATTCTAGCTTTCGTCATACCACACAGCTCAGTTATTTCAAGCCCTACGATGTCCCCCAAAAGATTTGCACCTTCTTAGACTTCTGGCAGTCAATCCAAGCGCCAGAGGAAGACGCTTACTAAAGCGGAGAAGGTGAAGCTCGTCGATATTCTTAAGGAAGTTGGCCGCCATTAGCGCATGAATGAATTCAGCGTTCACGACATCAAGAAGAATTTTTAAATGTTTAAAAAGGGTTTAAGTGTGTAGAAAGGGTTTATAAGAGTGTGCGGAGGCTTTATAAAAGCTTTAATATATAAAAATATTAAAAAATATACATTAAAATACTCTGATGAATCACTTCAGACAATCCTGTTTCTCCTTCACTAAGTCTCTTCTTCATCTTTCAGGAGATTGTCCAGTATTCTCTGTCATACAGGAGGACAGATATCCCGTAACAGTTCAGTACTCTTTTCTTTGTTGCCAACGAAACTTTTCTGCCTCTTAATACACTGCTTAGCTTTTGGAATATTTCAATTTCTGTACCTGCTTGATTTTAGTATCCCCGTCTTGTAATTTGAATTGTTGGGCTCACCCCTTTTGCTGATAATCATGCATTCGGCCTTGTAGTTTATGCTTAGTCCTTTCTTTTCGTTTTCCTTCCCTACCTTCTATAGGAGGTTTTGTAGTTTCCTTTCTGTGTCTGCTATCAGCTGAAATGTTTTCCATTATTAAAGAACTTCACTTCTTTCACCTGAAAGAGAGAGGACGTTGTGGAGAGCTATGGATGTCCCAGTCCTGAAGGAACACTGCACAATAGAATATAGGCTGAATCATGCGTAAGTAAAGTCGGCTGTTTTGCCTTGTACCTAATCACAAAACTTGCATAATGCTTGCTTTTTCTTTATGTTCGTAATGCGTTTAGTGCTAAGGTACAAGTCATTTGCAACTTTATTCAAATCTCTATCTATAAAAGGCAGGATGTGTGTGTGTGTGTGTGTGTGTAACGAATGCACGGTCGCAATTTTCGACGGATTTGCACCAAAATTTACATGCACATGCTCCAAGTTAGTGGGAAGTCCAAGACCGACTTTGCATTTCCCAACTCCCATCGATAGTGGAAATAATCGATTTTTTCATGCTTCTACGGCAGTTTTCATGTAGTTTGGGGCCATTTTGTACTGGCCAGAGTGAGAGCCTATATCTGGCTGCCACGAATACGCAGGAAGATTCTATTGGCCAGCGTTGAGAGCTAACAGCTGACTGACACGAATGTTAACTAGCATGCCAAAAAATCGATAGCTGCATTCGTCGCAAGTGGAAAAATTTAAATCTGCATGGCACTTTACTCCAATTGGCTCATTTGCTTGCTTAAACTCAACGTTGATTCTGATTCCGCAGAACTGGGTTGGGTGTGAAAAAGTATTTGTTGTTAACATTCTTTTTTCATTCGGTTCTTTTTTTTTTTTTTTAAAAAGCTGATCGTTTTGTATTCATTTTGTTTAGTTCTTTTTTCGTAACAGATTTAATGTTTAGTTTTGAGCTTAGAAAAAATTCGCAGTGTGAGATAGGCAACAAGTAAGGCATGTAGCAACATCAGCACGGCAAAGGGCACTCCTTTAAAGGCAAGGAAGGGCAAAAATATTTTAAGTCAAGTGATAGCGATTGCTGTACGAGTCGTACGATTTTTTAATCAAGCACGGGCAACGCTGGGCCATGCTGCTAGTTACTTAAATATTTGGCGAAGTTTAACAAATTTTCCAAAAATATAGTGTGTCAAAAGGATATTTTTTTCCTCTTGACTTATATACAACATCAGCAACTATTTTTTAGAAATTTAATACAACTAAATATTTATGCTTGATTTACGTCATTTCTTTCTGTCTGTTCTCAATCAATTTTAATGAATGTATGCGGTAAAAGCGAATGAAAGAAATGACAGTTACGTTTCTTGTTCTATAGTTGACAGATATTTTAATACATTTATGGAAATAAAATTTTCTTTTCAGAGTTATATTTTTATAAAATAGTAAATAATAAATATGGCATAGTAGTTGGTTCACATATCTACATAAACTTGGGCAGTTCGACGTAGTGAAGTGTTATCATGCTTGTCTCATATCAGTTACGACTTAGTTGGGGGTGGGGATTTGAGAGTATTGTAACTAAGACCAGCCAAAAAGGAGCAAAGGTCGAAGAGGATGAGAATGGTAAATTGTTGACGGACACTGAAGAGGTCCTCCATAGATAGACGCAATACTGTGTGTACAATTACCCGCTTCATCCAGATGTCTCCATATTGCAAAGTGAACAGCAATTCACAGAGGAAAACGAGAGCATTCCGTCAATACTGAAAGAAGAGGTTGCGTTGGCATTAAAGAACTTAAAACCTGGCAGGTCACCCGGAGTGGATAATATTCCCTATGAGCTGATAAAACATGGTGAAGAAAACCATCAAAGCCATGGCAACACTATGCCAGAGGATTTGGGAACAAAATGTTGCCTAACGAGTGAACTCAGTCACTGGAAATACCTCTGTCAAAGAAAGGAAGCCTAAGGCTGTGTCGAAATTATAGGACAATAAGCCTGATCAGTCATCCTAGTAAAGTCATGCTCCTTATCCCTTTGAATCGTTTGAAATCCAAGGCTGAAGAACTGCTATCAGAGGAACAAGCAGGTTTTAGAACCGGCCGAATTACAATGAAAAGGTCTTCAATTGTCGGATCCTCGTAGAGAAAAACGTGTAACACCAGAAGGACGTGTTCCACAACGTCGTGGATTTCAAGAAAACGTATGATCGTTTATGGCATGACGGTCTTTGGCAAGTCCGTAGAGAATTCACTGTAGATAACGGAATTGTCCAAGTCATCTATGCCCTATATAAAGATGTCATCAGCGCAGTTAATCTGGGAAAACAAATTGGAGGATTCTTCCGGACAAGTGTCGGCTTGCGACAAGGATGCGTACTTCAACCCGCATTGTTTAACTATATATTTCAAGAGAGAGTCATGGAAGAAAACTTGAACGGCCATGATCCTTCAATCTTTATCGTTAATTTGTTAATCAAAAATCCAAGTTCCAAATTCAGCTGGGCTTGTTATATCCCCTTAGAGAAAATGCTGCATGTTTATTTCTATATATATAAAAAAAAGACTAGATATTAGAAAAGGCGACAGGTTTCCCTCTTTCTGAATAAAAAGGGACTACGCAAATACTCTTGGGTAAAAGGTGTGGATCCACCTCTTCTCCTGCAACTATCTATATATCTATAATTCTCAAAATGTGTGTGTGTGTGTGTGTGTGTGTGTGTGATCGGATGTTGTTTATACGTCTCTACAGTTTTCATCTGATTTCGATGATTTTTTTGTTTGTTTGTTAGATAATTCTCAGTGCCGGTTTTGAGTCCTAATTGGCTGGAAAAAATTACAACCTTGAAGGTGACAAATCGAAAAAACTGATTTTTTATACTTTGCACAAAAATCAAAGCAAAATTTAATGTCTGTAAAAAACAGCATACAATCAATTTAGTGTGTTGAAATCCATCGCAACAGATTACTAGAATTATATATGTTATAAATAAAACTTATATATTATTATTAGGACGGTCCATGGAAGAAGTTCCTTCCTTGCAAGATTGAGAACGCAAAAACGGCCAGTTTCAGGGCCACTCCGCATTGAAATTGTTACCCCCGCCATTTGGGGTTGTGCCTCAGTTGCATCCAATTGTTATTAATATTGATTTTCGGGTGGGCTGACTTTAAAATTAAACTGCTCCAACTGATCGGCAAAAATCCCCATTAATGAAACACCCGGTCGAAGACGAGTTATACTGCTAGCGAGTTAATCAGTAAGAATTCTATCACTAAATTATTACCTCCCCTCCACAAAAATTCTTACAATCTAAAAATATTTTCTGACTTTAAATAACTTGCCAAGGGTTAATAAGCCGTAGAAAACGAATCAATAAAAAAAAACGACTATATTAATTATAAAGAGTCAGAATGTATGATTATTAGCAAGAGAGACTGCGAGAGATATGAAGTAAGACTAAAAAGACATCAGAATCAAGGATGGAGAGAAATTTGTGTATCTTGGCGGTGTAGTAACAGACAATCGAAATCGTGACACAGAGATCTGAAGACGTATAAGAATAGGGAAAGATGCCTTTCAGAAAGTATTATAAAGCATGAAAAGGTTATTAGAAGCAAAGAGTGCTGGAATGCTAAGTCCGATATATCCTCGTGTATGCCAGTAAATGCTGTACAATTTCCTTTCAGATGAAGGAGACTTGATGTGACAAAGATGTGGTCCCATGCATGACTACTGAGAATACCATAGACTGACTATGTGAGCAGTAAGGAAGCTCTAAAGGAAAGAGGAACTAGAAGGATACTTCCCTAGTTGCTCTTGCAAAAGTACACATACTCAGGATAGAAGGGGTAGGGGAAAATGATTGTTGGTTGGTTGTTTTTGTTTAGCGGCATATCAACACCTCTCTGGGTTATTTAATGCCGGAATGCAAACTTTCTAATTAATTCCAAGGAATGACATTATTTCAGGATTAAATCATAATTACTTACACTATTTACATTATTCGGACTATTGTCCTTATCTTTGTCACCATATTTATTACAACGTTTCGGCCGTTGTACGCCCCGGCCTTCTTCAGGTGATTGGAATGTCGAACTGAACCCTTTATTTCATTCAAAGAAAACTTCTACTTAACATCAAGAAGAGACATTTGAAATCTCTGGGGACACGTAATGAAGAAGGGGGCCATAATACTCAGGGGACAAGTTGAGGGCAATCTGGGAAATATTTTAACATAGAACGGGAATATTTCTGAGATGAGGTATTATGTACACTATTTACATTGTCGTCATATTTATCACAATGTTTATCCACTGTGCCATGTGTCCTCAAGGACACATGGCACAGTGGATAAAGACGTTGGTCAGATCCAGTGACAAGACACAAAGAGTGTGAGTTCAATACCTGGTTAAGGCGGTGGAGAACTTGGAGAGGGGAGTTAACAGGAGATATTTGATAACTGACATCCATTAGACATGACACGTGGAACTAGAACAGTCTACCCCCAGCGAGCGAAATAAAGGGTTCAGTTCGACATTCCAATCACCTGAAGAAGGCCGGAGCGTACAACAGCCGAAAAGTTGTAATAAATATGCCGACAAAGATGAGGACAATAGTCCGAATAATGTAAATAGCGTACATAATACCTCATCTCAGAAATATAGACAGATACTATAATTATTTAGCTGTATTTTTTTTTTATCGAATAATTTTACAAAATCAAAAATTGAAAACATTCCGTTTACGGTTAAAAATATTCATAGATATTTAAATTGTTTTACCTGTCGAATAAAATGGTTTAAGTGTTTGTTTTGTTTTTTTTTTAAAACAAAAATGATTTCTCATTGCATATTCAATCAGTTCCCAATATATGTTTAAAGAGCATATCGAGAAATTTACATATGCCTAATAGAAAATTGGGGAAAATGCTGGCAACATATGAAAATACGAAGAATTTTAATCGTAACAAATTAAGATAGTTTAATAGATGGAACTGAATGTGAAAGCTTTCTTTCTTTTTTAAGTATTTGAAAATAATTAGACTTTTTTTTTTTTTAAATTAAACACTTTCTTTTTCTCAATGATTTCCTTTTCTCATCAGTTTTCCTCCCAAATTCATTTTGTTCCCGACCCATTCTACAATTTCGTTTCGCGCATCCTCGCTATTATCTTCTCCTCATCCAATTAGATTTGTTAACCAAATAGCAATAATTGTTCTAATTGTGTGTTTTGTCTCTGTGGAGATGTGCGAATAACGTCGCAATTTCAACAATGAAAATTTCATCGGTTATTCGTTGATTTAATTATCCAAGCCCATGTCTACTCATATATCTTCTTGTTGCCGATGTATTTATTAGATTTTATCTTGAATGCTTATGCATCACTATCAGTTACTCGCATAGGAAGGGACAAACAATCAATACATTGCGTATATATATATATATATATATATATATATATATATATATATATATATATATATATATATATATATACACTATACAATGCAAGACGAAAATGTACTTATTAACCGATATATATTATTTTCCATGTACGTAATTAATATTCACCACTGATTTGAATGGATTGACAAAAAAGAATGTTGAAAAATATATACTTGTTATATAAAAATGATAGCATTTTTCACCAGAATGCAATTTTGCTGATGAGATATATATATATATATATATATATATATATATATATATATATATAGAGAGAGAGATAGAGAGAGAGAGAGATAGAGAGAGAGAGAGATAGAGAGAGAGATAGAGAGAGATAGAGAGAGAGAGAGAGAGAGATAGAGATAGAGAGAGATAGAGATGGAGAGATAGAGATGAGATAGAGAGATAGAGATAGGAGAGATAGAGATAGAGAGAGATATGGGGAGATAGAGATGGGGATAGGGGATAGAGATAGAGATGGGGATGGAGATGATAGATGGGGGATGGGGATGGGGATGGATGGGGAGAGATGGAGATGAGGGAGATGGGGATGGGGATGGGATGGGGGGGATGGGGATGGGGGATGGGGATGGGGGGATGGGGATGGGGAGAGATGGGGATGGAGAGATGGGGATGGGGATGGGGAGGGAGATGAGATAGATGGAGAGAGAGATGAGAGAGAGATAGCTAGGCAGATATTCAGACAGATAGCTACACGCACAGACAACTAGAATCAATGAAACCATAAAATAAAATATACTCAATAATCTAAACTGGATATTCCCTCGTAGAAAACCAAACTGTAATACAATGCAATAGTACCAACGAGACACCTTCCACTGTAAACTATCAGTTTCACACAACAACGCAATCCTCGGTTAATTTAGAGAACAAAAAGTAAAAACTCATTAGGAAAAAAAGAGCAATTTTTGAAAGGATTTTTTGTTCAACATTTATTATTAGGAATATTATTTTGTGGTGGGTGCATTTGAGTTGTTATCCCTATTTGTTGTTATCCCTATTTCTTATGTTATCAAACAGTGAAATTAATAACAAGTCATAAGCAATGATCGTTAATCCCTCAGCAATTGACCTAACGAAGTGAAAGCCGTATTTCTTAAAGACCTTGTAAGGTGAGATACTTGATCCATGGTTGATTAGAACCTCTTGTATTTTGCTAAAATGAAGTAGAAGACTAATGGCCGTATGGTCAGAGTGAACAGACTGTTCAGCAAAGTTCTTAAAGAACGGAACTACAGAAGAGGATTTCCAACAAGAAAGCAAGATTAGCAGGGAATTTATTGTGGAGTTTAAAGAGAACAAGAGACAATTCAGAGGCACATTTCTTAAGGACTATTGCAGGGATAAAATTTAGTTGGTCGCTCGGTTCAAATGTTTTCTGCCCGGAAGAATTTATACTGTTGATTTTCTCTCTCTCTTAGTCACTGTGCACACATTTATATTTTGTTCTTGGTTGAGCACTAAAGAGCGAGGAGTAATAAACGGTTAATTGCTTTTTGTGGTGTCTTGTTATTTTTCGATTCACTACATTACACAGAGTAATATTTTTTGTCATCCTTACGCTAAGTCTGTTTTAATATATTTGTCTGTGGTATTCTAATAGATCATTTTCTCGAACTTTTCGCCTGTGGAACTCCCGTTAGAGTTCTTTCTTTCCTGCCGCCTATAATCCTCAAATCGCCATTTTCTCTTCTGTTCTCCTGTATACCCTCCTTATATTGTCCTTTTCATCACTTCTCCTTATTCTTTTTAACCCTTTGCATCCAAGTGGAATTAACGCCTTGCTTGTAAAGACATAATAAAATTACTCTAATTTCTTATATTTCAATTAAGGTCGATAAATACTAAGAGAACAATGAAACCTTAAGTCTAATTATCCGGATTCTTAGCATCTTTCAACATTTTACTTTCTTTAGATAAAAACGAACAACCATAATCGTAGCTACTTTAAGACATTAAAAAGTTTAGTTTATATTTCTGAGATGAGGTATTGTCATTATTTACATTGATCGGACTGTTCTCATCTTTAATGCCATATTCACGACGTTATACGCTCCGGCCTTCTTCAGGTGTTTGGAATTTCGAACTGAACCCTTTATTTCGTCCACCGGGGTAGATTGTTCTAGTTCTATGTGCCATGCCTCTTCCGGATGTCTCAGTTACCCCCCCCCCCTTTTAACTCGACTCTCCAAGTTTTTGTTCACCACTGCCGTAGCCAGGTATTGAACTCAAAACTCTCTGGGTCAAGTCACTGGATCCAACCAACGCTTTTATCCAGTGAGACATGAACAAAACTTGTAGAATTGAGTTTTAAGAGAGATAACCGAGACATCCAGAAAGTGTGTGGCACGTGGAACTAGAACATTATCCCATGGACGAAATAAAAGGTTCGGTCCGAAATTCCTGTCACCAGAAGAGGGACGGAGCGTACAACGACCGAAACGTCGTGAATCTTATTATAAAACGCAGATTTTGTGTGTGTGTGTGTGTGTGTGTACGTTTATATATTGGATCGGATTTCCTACATTTTTCAACCGATTTCAACAAAACCTCACAGGACTACGTAAAATTACCTTGCGGTGGTTGTGACAGCGCCAAAAAGTAGAAAAACAATTGTTTTTGCACGAAATCAATTTGAAAAGACGATAAAACACGATACTCTCGCCAGAATGAAAGGGGGACAACTCATATCGAGTTATACATTATTATAAAACTCAGGTTGTGTGTGTGTGTGTGTTCGTTTATATATCGGATCGGATTTCCTACATTTTTCAACCGATTTCAACAAAACTTCACTTTCTTTTTGGCAGGTAGTGTTTCTTATTGTCTTGCACACTTTTTTCTTTATTTTTACATTCAGAATGCTTTAAAAATTCCATTTACAAGACAATTGTTTATAATAAAATTCTATTCAATCGGTAGACTCATAACGATTGGAAACAATGCTTTGAGTTTGGGTTTGACGAATTCGTACCCCACCAAAAAAAAAAAAAAAAAAAAAAAAAAAAAAAAACTAATTAAGACATGCGTGTCCGTCAACCTTAAACAATAATCTTTGTCAATTTTATTTTTCAGTCTTTATGATGGTCGATACTTGATCTCTTACTGTTACATCCCCGGGCAACGCCGGGCTCTACTGCTAGTATGGCAATAAAGATGGGGACAATAGTCCGAACAATCTAAATAATTAAAAAAGTTGTTTACTTTTCTCAAATTCTAACGTGACCGTCTTGTCTCCTTTCCATCCACGAAGACTTAGCCCCACACATTTATTTGAATTTATACACGTTTTCACCTAAGTTGAGACTGAGAATCAGAATTTCAAGTTTCAGGAATTTACCTATTGACACAGACGCGTAATCAAACACGTAAATACATCAATAAATACATAAAGTTCTTTCTGCCTCTTATCTATCGAAAAGCTGATATTCTAGATTTTATTTTCTAATCTTTTCAATTGTTTATTTTTTTCATCTATTTATTTGTATATTTTATTTCTCAATAGGAGTGGATAGGTTTGCCTATCACCCGGCCCATTATCCATCTTCATCTTTTGAACGAAAAAGACAGATTTATCCTTTGTTTCCTCTTTAGGAAATTTGAAGTGAAGAAAAACAGATGTAATAACATGAATCTGATACACTCTAAGAGAGAACAAAAATAAGCCGTATGATCGGTCTTCACATCAAAAGATCAAAATGTTCGCCAGCTCAGTGGGTTGACCTGGAAAGTAACCTTGTAGCCATCAAGTGAAAAATCGGGCCTCAAAAGAAGTCCATGGCTGCGACAAGATAAATAGTAGGTCAACTTAGCTGAACTTAGGATATGAACAAACAAGACAACCGGATGGTGATTTTCTAAGCGTAGCGTAGATGTGGCACAAGGACAGTAGTATTGGGTGCCAGTGAAGATCGAACTCCCTACTCAGTCGTAATTGTTCTAACGAGACCAGCTTGCTAACCATTACACCACGTAGAAGTGTCCTTGTGATTTTCTAAGCATAGATGCGACACAAGACCGAAAGTATTGGGCCATTATCGCTCGTCGAAGTGCTCATAAGTGACAACCGGATGATAGGAAATTGAGGCATGATGGAAAAGGGGAAATTAGAGTACCACGCAATCTCAGTAGCAGATCGAACGTTCGAAACAAAATCCCCGAGAAATTACATTTGACGGAGTCTAGAAGTGTGTAAACATTTATTTTAGGTACTAAAAATATGTCTTGTATTGTTTTCAGACGTTACTAACAATGTTACACTTATTTTAAATCCTGTGCCTAGAGGAAAATTTCAGGACATCGTCGTCTATATGTTAGAGGCAAGCGGAGAAAAGTAGAGAGTACCTAACCATCACCCGGGTACCATAAGCTAATTATGCGCAGAAATACACTACATGCAAAAACATTGGGACGCACACTGAATCTCTTTAAAAAAAAAAAAAAACACCTTAAAACGAGATTTTTTTTTCATTTTTGTTAAGTAAAACTTTTAGTATCTATAGTGGGTTTTTTTTTCTGTTTTTTCTGAATATTTTGTATGACAAATATTATACTTGTTTTACCATTAACCTCTTAATAGACTTTTTGATATCAAATGGGCTGGAAATTTGATTCAGGTCAGGGGAATCATGAAAAAAAAAAAAAAAACAAGAATATCATTCGATTTTGTAAATACATGCTATACTATCTGGTTTACACATTGGTGGGGAAAAATTAACAGGACAACAATCCGAAACATTCTAAATTATGTAAAAATTACATAGAGTTAAAAAAAAAAATACTGGAAATTATGATTTGACCACATTAATCTCCTGAGCTCTCTCACATAGACTTAATATGGGATAGGAGAGTTCGAAGAGAATACCCAAAGAGTGAGAGTGAGCTTTTTCATTGCTTGAAGAATACTTGGGAAGGTCTGATTTCTACTTTTCAAAAATAGTTGGAAATAATACTAAGAATTTTTAAAGCAGTATTTAAGGCAGTGGTTTTAATGAAAACAAAATATGATGCTGTTGTATGATAATATTTCTTTTTATATTTTAAGTGTTTGCTTTTTTGTTAAAATAAAAGCAAATACACTGTAGTTAGTTAAATTTTATCTTTTAGTTTATAAAAATACGAAAATATCTAATTTTAAAGTGTTTTTTTAAAGAAATGCAGTGTGGTACGAAACTTCTCGCCAGTCGTGTACCATTGAACCCATAATTGTTACGATGTAATATTCTATAGAGATGATAGGTAAGGATAAAAAAAAGATTCAGAACAAAAAATAGAATAAGAAAATTAAACTTATCCCACGGTAATGATAATCCGTTGTTGATCCCCCAAGCCTAACCATGGAAATAGGAGTGACGAGCGTGCTGGTAAAAATCCGTTAAAATAAAACAAACATTCCCTCATTACTGAAAGGATGACTGGATGTGAACAAGCCAACCCAAGAGAACACAAGTACTCTTCACTGAGGTTAATGGCGGAGTGTTGCGAAAACGAAGCCCTTTGAAAGGCATAGCTCTGAATCCTCTTCGATCGACCACGACAATCAATAGAATGTCACTAGTATGTAAAGGACCTGTAAAAACAAATTAAAAAAAAACACTACGCCGCAACTGAGATACACTAAAGACTTGAAGATCATCTACGTACTGTGTCCCTTCAGGAGGTTGGCGATCATAGCTCTCCACAATTTCCTATCTTCCGAAGTTCTTAATAAATTTTTCTCTTTTTCTTATCCTTTCTAAACATTGCCGTCCAAACAGCAAGACCTATGATTACGAGGTTTTGAGGAGCGTGGAACCACCTCTTAATTGCTGGTGTTCCCAGTTCCACCTTGACTCGGGGTGGTAGCACCTGTCAGGGTCCCAGCTGTAGGCAAATAGTTAACCCACAAATTGGGTTCAAAACACTATAAAAGTGTAAAAATAGGTTTTAATACCAGAAATACTTTTTTTTGGAAAAATTATTACCAGCAGGACACTTTTGAAGTAAAAATATTACAAGAAATAAATTAACCCCCCCCCCTAAAAAAAAAACAAATATTACCAACAATACATTTTGAAAAAAAATATTTCCAGCAATAAACGCCATGTCGGCATTAAATAACCCATTGAGGTTGATATGCCGTAAAACCAATCCTAAGCCTTTTTCCACTCAAGCTCACGAGGTAGATTATGCGTTGTTTTCTTTCGTCCCTCTTGGCTTCAAACTGCCCTTTGAGTATCATATTTTTCAAGCCTTCTTTCCTCATTATGTGCCCAAAAAATTTCAACTGTCTCGTTCTGATGTTCTTTTTGTTTCCATTTTGTCTAAAACTTCGTCGGCCCTTACATGTTCGATTCATGCTATTCTCATCATCCTACTGTAGAACTACATTTCTGTTGGTTAAAGTCTCTTCTTCTGCGAGGAGATTGTCCAACATTCACTGCCACATGGGAGGAATGATATTACATAATCACGCATGTCTTTTACTTGTTTCTAACGAAATGTTTCTGTTTCATAAAAAAATTGGTTAGGTTTTTAGAAGGCATTTTTCGCTATGCTAGTGCGGTTTTTTGGATTTCAGTGTCACATTTTCTGTCTTTTGTTAAAACACTTCCCAGATATTTAAATTTCTGTACTTGCTCGATTTTTGTTATCTCCAATTTGCATGTTGAACTTTTCCCTTTGCTTATATTTTAGTCTATTTGCTGAGAAAGTCCCAAGATATGACTGTCTGGGAAACGCTTATCAGTAGATTTTACTCTAACTAGTGCGGAAGGATCTATTTTTGGTTTTCAGCTTCAACTAAAACATCTCCAGATTCCGTGGCAATTATTACGAGATTGAAAGCTCTACCTTTTCTGGCAGCACATATGTAAACTTCCAAAACTCGTCAGCAACAGCCCATGGAGCTAATATGGAAAAATTTTAAAAATGACAATAGGAGGTGGGGCGATACATTAGCGTAAAAATCGTACCGTGTAAATCATTAACAACAACAAAAAAAAACAACAACAAAAAAAAACAACAACAAAAAAAACAACAACAAAAAAAACAACAACAAAAAAAACAACAACAACAACAACAACAAAAAAAACAACAACAACAACAACAACAAAAACAACAACAAAAAAACAACAACAAAAAAACAACAACAAAAAAACAACAACAAAAAAACAAAAAAAAAAAACAAAAAAAAAAAAAAAAAAAAAAACAACAAAAAAAAAAACAAAAAAAAAGACAACAAAAAACTCAAATTTCATGTAAAGAATTAAATAAAAGCATTAAATCACATGAAAGTAATGTAATGGTTAACGTGCTAGTCACACGGGAGAAAAATTACGACTGAATAGTAAGCATGACCCTAATTGAGTGCTCTATGAATTGCGGCCTTGTGACATATTTTAAGCCAGAGTAACTAAATCACGTTTGGTGTGATGTAACGGTTAACAAGCTTGTCTCGCTAGATCAGCTACTGTCCGGGTCGTTAATTTGATCCTCTTTGGGGTCTCCACACTTGCAGATTTGTGCCACACGGAAGCTACACTTTGAAAAAAAAAAAAAAAAATAGTTCACTCAATTACGACTGAATAGTGAGTTCAGTCCTCACTGGGTACTCTATACTTTCAGTCTTGTGCCGCATTTAATCTACGCTTAGTAAATCACATCAAATTAGGCACTTCGACGTGTTGCAATAGTCAACAAGATTGTCGCGACAGATCAACTCCGACTTAGTGAAGATCGATCTTCACTAAGGTCTCTGAACTTGCGGTCTTATGTCACATCTTTGAAATGTATAATTCACATCTAAATGCCTGGATTCGTTTTACTTGCTATAGAAGCACTATTTGAAACCTTACGAATTGTTTTCCCAGTACCTTTTAAGGAACTCTGCATAGTGTAGAATTCTCTCGACTATATGTCTTCAAGACAGTTCTATTAATGAGGTAAATGGATTATGCCACACTTGCTTTTGTAAAATATATTTTTACATTATAATTGGGGAAAATTTTTATATATACATTGTTATTTCTCGAATCCCGACAAAAATTGTACACATGGGACGAGTTAGGTCACCCCCGGATTCTTCCGGAGAAATTGGCAGAAGAGCAGGCGGTTTTTTTCCCGTCGGGGTAAATGTTACGGTTGTAGTATCTGTTCTGTACCAGAGGCCTTCTCTCCTCCCCTTGCGTTTCACCCACTGTTGCGTAACATCTGTTCCTTAGCGGTGGTATGACTTGCTTAGACAAGCTATGACCAGCTAAAACCTCCTTTGACAAGCTTAGACCAGCGACCAGAGTGGAAACACTTGGACCCCCACGTTAAAAACCGACCTTGTGTCACAACCTGACTCAGTGGAGGGGTTAAGGTAAATCTCGACTGAGTTAGGGATTCATAAAGAAATTGTGGGATTATGGTTCGTTTATGATGATAGATGTAAATGTGAGGTTTTGATAAACCGAGCAATTATTTGTGCGAATTGGTCAATGATTGAATCAAGTTAGATTAAAAGGCAAAACATAGGTCAGTCCACACCATCCCTGATTTTTTTTTCCGTGTGCCATATTTTTTTTTACAAGAATAGATACTTTAACATCAGAGTTACGCAAAACCCCTTCCATGGTAGGATGACTAGAAGTCCCAAAGAAGAGAAGTCGAGAAACTGAACTACTGTTGGCCTCTGATCACATGTACGTGAGGGTCTCCCACTTTAAGCTTAGCCTTGTACCACCTTCCATTCGAAAAGATACATAAATCCAACACTTTTTTTTGATCTTTACAATTATTATAATGATCAGCAGTAGTGGAAGCATACCAAGAAAATATCTCAATTTTGGAAGGAGGTAGGTTTAAGGCGTCTCCCAAAGTGGAAATGTTTTTGTAATGTTGCATGTGCGCATCGGGGTTCAACTTTAAACTAGGACTTCTGCCATATTCCGTTCGAATGGACGCACGGATAAATCCCGTGTATCTCATCAAAGTTAGAGTCCGTCCAACCATATCATACGTTTCCTATAAGAGGGGCGGAAGTAAACCCCTGGAGTCTATTTTTATCTGAGATAAATTTTTTTTTTTTTTTACTATTTCGTTAAGAATGGATGTTTTAGAAAAAATTGTTTAAAAATAATTTTGTTGTTTTGGAAATTTTATTGAAAATATTTTTTACATTTTTTTTTTTTTTTTAAATATCTAATTTCACCATTATCCACACGCCCCAAAAATAAATTTTTAAGTGCATATTTGGGAACTTCTACTGAAAATAGATTTTTGGGATTTTTTTTTAAATGAAGGTTTCTTTTATCTTTTCATTAATGAAATTGGATATTTTGGAAAATTTCACGACTTTAGTCAAGCATTACTCGTTAAATCAACAATATTCTGAAAGAAAAACAAACAAACTTTATTACAATAGTTCTCATAATATTTTTAGAAAATTTACAAAATTCTTCGATATATCACAGAAAAAATGCCAATTCTACTCCGAAGAATAATATAAACTAGAAAGACACGTGAAAATTTTACGGTTTTCCAATTTCAATTTTCTGATGAATCTTAATTCTTTAAACTAATGACTGAAAAAGCTCATGGCAAGGTCTACGACTATGAAATATCCATAGAAATTCTATGAGATGGTTAAATATTTGAGATAAAAAAAACTTTAACAAAATATTGAAATAACAATCAGAAATATGAATGCTTGTCCTTATTTTAAGTAGTAATGGGTAAACCTTACATGAAAAGATTTGAAACTGACATTTTTTCCCATTTCACTGAAATACTCGTTAAACACATCTATCCTCCTTTTTCATTTTCTTATTGAAACGATGTAATGTATTTGATATGTATTCTGTCTTTCCACGCAGTCAAAATGGAATAGTTCATTATTTATGGATTATTGGCAGGATGTAACGGTCGTGCAAACAAGCAGAATTTAATATAAATTTTAATTTAGTCACAGTGTAGATTTTTTGGTTAATTTGCAGATTAGGAACTGCGTTCAGTTTGCAATAAAAATTTCCCGAATACTTACATTTCGGTATGAATGTTTCATTCGAAAATGACTTGATAAATGTGTATACATTTGCTGCAGAATAGCTAAGCGCGGAAGAATGTAGTTAACGGCCTTTTTTAATTGACCTTACTCGTCTCAATTTCTGCGCAAGAGAACTATATTGCATGCGCAATAACCAAAAGTGAATATTCCACTCATAGATACCGCGCAGCAAATATATGCAAACAACGCCAGTAATGGCTGTCGCTAACGACGCGAATGAATTCGAACTTTTACTGTCGATAACTCCAAAACGGTACATTTTATCAAGTCATTTTCGAATGAAGCATGTACATTTATACCTAAAGGTAAGTATTTTCCATGCGTAGCTCAGCTGTGGCACAAGGCCGAAAGTATAGGGCGCCCAGTGAGGATCAAACTCACTACTCAGTCGTAACTGTTCTAGCGAGACAAGCTTGCTAACCATTACACCACCTTGGAGGTACCCACTAAATGTAAATATTCGAGAAATTCTTAATGCAAACTGAACGCGGGTCTTAATCTGAAAATTAACCGATTTTTTTTTTTTTAATGAAAAGTTTATATTTTGCGTTGATAATATTTTTATTTCGGTGATAGTTGCATGTTGTTGTAGCAAAAATATCAGTTAAAAAATAGCAATATGCAGTAATTACGTCGATAGCATACGTGGTTTTTTTAGAAGACATGTTAGCATTCCAACCATGACATATGAGTTCAACTCTCACCAATGTCGAGATGTCAGGGAGGTTGATAATATCGGCCTGGAGAGACAAGTCTATAGGGTGGCGGGGTAACGTTGGATAGTGATTGAAATGTCATGCCAAGCCTTGAGAGTGAAATAGCGTAGATGAAACAATTTCGGAAGTTGTCGATGACTGTGCTCGCACTAAGTCACAAGTCATCGTGGCCGAGGGTTTCAGCGTACCGGTTTTTGTTCAAACTGGTGATTAAGCCAAATTATGCGCTCTCTCCAAGAAACTGCAACTAAAGCCGGCTCTGTAGATGTTGAACAAACGCAAATGTGCCTGAGCACGTATCTGCAACAGGGATCAATTTTATATCAAACACACATTGCCTACGTCACAGTACTCACTAGCTCTACGACACATCCCACTGGTCCCTACCAACTCCGATAATGACTTAAGAATATCGAAAGCTTAGACCGTATGCACTTCGCTATAGGCTAGCAATCATGTCTCGCGAGATCAATAATCAAGACTGCATAGCAAGTTCAATTCTTACTAGGTGTTCCATACTTTCATCCTTGTGCCACATCTAAACCATGTTTACTAAGGACCATTTCGCTGTGGTGCTATGGTTAGCAACCTTGGTCTTATTAGATCGATTAAAAACTGAATTCGATCATTACTGTGTGCTCCATACTTTCGGTCTTCCGCCACATCTAAAATAAGCTTTGTAAATCGGTAGATATAGACCTTTCATTATAATTTTTATTCGAATCTAAAAGAAACGTTAAAGTAGTAACTTGTTGATTTTAGTTCACTCTATTAAAATAAAACAGTATTACTATGGCTAAACTATCATAGCTCGCGAGAAAGAAAAAAAAAACATTCTGTTGTAGATAAATATTTAAAGAAAAAAAAAATGAAAAATTGGCAGACGAACCTCCGACTTTTCCCAACGCCATCTTTGTCTCAAGAAACGAGACGTTGGCGTATTGCTAAACAATTGATGTTATTTCCGTGGTAAAAATCACTTTCTCTACTAAGTGCTTGGTTCGATTCACCAAGAAAATATTCTTGCTTTTAGACATTACACTTATCGCTCAATAGTTGTTACTTAGAGTAAATCACTACTGACAAAAAGTCTGTATCCATGAACAACGCAGCATCACTATTAAGAATACAGACGTTCCACAAATTGCTCGACGATTTGGGCTTTGAAACGAATGAACTTTCACTTAGACTAAGGCGCTTTTAATGAACCATAAAACATTCTAAGTAGATTTATCATCGAAGTTTAGATTGGCACAAGAAAATAAGTATAAGACATCAAGTAATTGCCGCACTCACTATAGAAATATTCGTCTGTGAGACTGTTGTTTACCATGTACCTCATTTCTCTTCTTCATAAGTAAGTCTTTTAGGCACCCACCGTAACGTGGTATTTCGCAAGTTAATTTCGCAAAACAATTGCTAATGTAGTAAGTTCGATCTTCGCTATAGTAGTAATAACCTGCTAGATGAGCTCGTTAATCATTACTCCTCAGCAGAGCGCCCTCATGCGGTTATGTGCAAGGATAAACAAGGAATAATCTGAAGAACGTGCAAACAATTACTGTTGTTACAAGTCAAAACAAGTATTTTTTGGTTGGTTGGTTATTTTAATATACCAAAACTTGTCAGGGGATTTTAATGTCGAAATTTGTTTATCGTTTGTCATTAAGTCGATAAGTATAAACACGGCCCGTGTCCATTTTGACTCAATCATTGCGGGTAGAGTTTTCTCGCTTCGATTTTCATGATTAGGGGATATTTTATATCATTTATTACTTACTGCTCTATTCTGTTCGGCTCTGAGTGCTCAATTATAGTAGCCTTGTGCAAAACAAAACTAAGATTTAATTTCTGGAAACAGGAGTTATTTACGTTATTTATATTCGGATTATTGTCCTTATTTTGTTGTTGTTATCACAACATTTCGGTCGTTGTGCTCTCCGGCCTTCATCAGGCATATATCGAGCTGGGTAGCCGACATAAATTATGAATTAAACCCTTTATTTAAATCTACGGGGATAGACGATGCCCATGTCTAGGGCTATCGTCTAGTTCTTATATTTAGTACAGCTCAATTATTGCTCGCTCGTTTATATTGGGACCAAGTACACACTGTCGGATAAGGAAGAACACTGGAGAGTTAGACGACTGAAGAATCGTCGCACATGCTAGGCTATGAGGAGCACATCAGTAGGCCTAGCATAGAAATAAAAACAATATGAGAGTGCTGATAGCAGATATGGAAAGGAAAATACAAAACCTACAGAAGGTAGCAACAGAGAGTGAGAAGAAGGGACTAAGCATAAACTACAAGAAGACAGAGTGCATGGTTGTCAGTAAGAGGATGAGTCTGAGATGCGATCTGAAGGTCGGAAACACTAGAATCAAGCAAACGCGGAAGTTTAAATATCTGGGAAGCGTTCTGACAGAGGATGGAAAGTGAGACGCTGAGATCCAAAGACGTATTGAGATGGCCAAAGACGCATTCCAAAAGCTAGACAGAGTTTTACGAGACAGATGGATTTTATTGACAACAAAGTAAAGAGTACTTAACCGCTATCTGCCCTCCTTTACGGCAGCGAATGTTAGACGGTCTCCTCAAAGATGAACAAGAAGCTTGAGGCAACAAGTATTGTTCTACAGAAGGATACTAAGAATACCATGGAACGAACATATGAGCAACAATCAGATTTTGGAGAGAATGCAAACAAAGAGGAAGCTTATACTTAACACCAAGAAAAGGCAGCTGAAATTTCTGAGACACATAATGAGAAAAGAAGGCTTAGAAAATCTAATACTCACAGGGCGGGTAGAGAGAAAGAGGGAAAACAACGCGTGACATACTTAGCGGGTTAAGCGAGTGGATGGCAGAACAGGGTCTGGGAGAAGTTACAAGACGACAAAACTTATTGAGAGCTACAACGGATAGGAGGAAGTGGAGAGCCATAATCACCTACGTCCTGACGGGACACAGCACATAAAAGAAAGAAAGAAGATGACCGCTGCTAATAAAGAAAAATAAATTACAAAAAGTCGAAGAGCAGCAGCAATTTAAAAACATGATGGGCAGCAGCGGGTTCCGTTACAGCACTAATCAGCAGTCAGATTAGGTTTAAGGCTCCAAGTTCACTACAGCTTATTACCCTACGAGACAATGGCGGAGTGGGTGTGCTGTAAATTAAGGCTTTTTACAAGAAAAATAGGCACCTGCCATGGAGAGATAGCTTGTCTCGCAGATCAAGTCTCACAGATAAATTATGATTTTTAACGCAGGTAGAAACATTCTGGCGGTGAATGGTAAAGATGAAGAAATGACCCCAAACGACAAAGTCGTGATTCTACAAAAGAATGCTGAGAATAAGATGGACAGAGCCTGCAAACAATTGTCAAGTGTGTAGCCACGGATTGCCCTCTGAGGCAACTTTTTATGGAATACATCCAGTTGCTTTGTATGAGATATGTACAGAGTTCACGATTCGCAAACATACAAAAAAATAGTTGTTGTTAAGACGACAGATTTGCACACCCGAATTTTCATATCCATTTTTAATTCTTTCGTTTCTGAGGCAATAACGAAGTTTACCGAATGCGCTCTTTTCAACAAGATCCAGATCCGCAATCCTTAAATTTTGGATTCCAAAGTTTTCACTATTGCGATTGTTTTCGGTTTTTTTATGTTATTTTTTGCGACGAAGTTTTCTTATACGATAGCAATTTTTATAACTTGGAAATAAATTTGGGAATAATTGAAATTAGTTGCGAAGGGAAAAAGAGAAATGGAGCGCAATGCCGTGGTCCCAAAATCGACCTGTCCTATTGTGCTAATCTAAAATTTGCATACAAATCTGAACCTGGCCAGTACCTCTTGGAAATACCCAGTTCTCTAAGAATAGTCGGGTTTGTTATAGTCACTTACGCGCAAATACCCATAGGAAAGGTATGAATCCACGTGTTCCTCCCCTAGCTGTGACTAAATTACTAGGGCTTCAGTATCTGTCTATATTTCTGAGATGAGGTATTATGTACACTATTTACATTATTCGGACTATTGTCCTCATCTTTGTCGCAATGTTTATCACAAAGTTTCGGCCGTTGGTGGTTAGAATGTCGAACTGAACCCTTTATTTCGCTCACTAGGGTATATTGTTCTAGTTCCATGTGCCATGTCATATGGAGAGAAAAGGGAGATTGACGCCCTCTATAGGATCAAGTTGAGATCATAGACAAAGAACATCATTAGAAAATTCATAAACTTAAGGAATCAGAACATATGCTAGGCCACAAAAATCTCCTGAGCTGACCAAGCATAGAAATGAATACAATATGGGAACCAATAATAAGGGGTGCCAGAGAAAAGCGATAATAACAAAAATTGCAGTATGAGCTCTGGTAAAAAAAAACAACCATGCAATGAGAACCGCAAAAATTGCAATATGAGCACTGGTAAAAAAAAGGTTGCTGAAGGCATTAGGTTTATAACACCCAGAAATTCATACACAGATGTCCTCAAGGACACATGGCACAGTGGATAATGGCGTTAGTTAGATCCAGTCACAGGACCCAAAGAGCGCGAGTTCAATACCTGGTTAAGGCAGTGGAGAAATTGGAGAGAGGAATAACTGACATCCATTAGACATGGCACGTGGAACTAGAACAGTCTACCCCAGTGAGCGAAATAAAGGGTTCAGTTCGACATTCCAACCACCTGAAGTAGGCCGGAGCATACTACGGCCGAAACGTTGTGATAAACATGGCGACAAAGATGAGGACATTTGTAAATAGTGTTACTAGGACTTATATCAGTAAATCATCATTATCTCCAAAAGACTCTTACAATACAGAAATATTTCCTTTAAATAACAAATCGAAAGTTTGATAAGTCAATCAATAACAAAGCTTGAACATTTCAACTCTTGAAAATTATACAAATAGTTCAACCGTTTTTCCAGTTAAGGAAACTGCAAAAGAATGTACTAGCAAACTGTGTAGAAAGCTGCGTTTAGGATCATCCGTAGTTTCCTAAAAGGGTATCGTCTGTATTTTGTATATGTACCGAAAAAAAATAACCATACGTTGTTTTTATCTTTTTGGTATATATATTGTTGGAAAATGGGCGCTTCAACATAGAGTAATGGTTAACAAGCTTGTCTTGCTAGATCAGTTACGAGTGAATAGAGAGTTCTATCCACACTGGGTGCTCCCTACTTTCAGCCTTGTACCACATCTAAGCTATGCTTAGCAAATCACATTGGAGTGTTGGAAAATTTCGGTCTCGTTGTAGAGTCTTTTACTTTCCTGAAAAGTATCGATATACAATAATTGTAAACTGGTCACCGTCGAGCTGCATTTTCCGAACGTCCCAAGAGCGTTTTTATGTTTGCAGTAAATGTCGAAGAAACCCGAGTCATTCCGTGATAACCCGTTATAAAATGCTACTCGAGACGTGTCCCGTATCAAATAGGTAGGCTGATTTCACTGAAGGAAAAGTGGCCATGTATTAAATTTTTTATAGTGTGACAGTTGTGGCACATAAATAAATTGCCTTCGGACTGGGGAAATAAAACGATAACTAATCCTGTCACGGGGGCGGGGGGCGCTTACCAAACAGTAATTCCTAACACAGGACATTTTGAAGGCAAAAGGAGCAGGTCGAAGTAGCGAATAACGAATGGAAAGCCATTTTCTTTTCTTTTTTAATAACGCAGTTAAGCAACTGAGACACAAGGCGTTTTGAGTGTGGAAGAGTTAGAAACCGGATCATTGTTATAGACCTAGAACTAAAGAAAAATCAAGAAGACAGTAGATAGCGATTGACATTTCATTTAAATTATCGTAGATTAAATTTGAGGTCCGAGGAGGCGAGCATCACTAGTTTTCTGATTGAATTTCTGGGATGAGCAGTTTTTATTTACACTATTTATATTCGGTCTATTGTCTTCATCTTTGTTATTGTTATCACAACGTTTCGGTCGTTGTGCTTTGCGGTTTTCATCAGGAGTATATCGATCTGGTTAACCTACAGGGAATTCCGAACTGGACCCATTCATTTAATCTGCGTGGGTAGATATATTGACAGGTTATGCGATAACCTTGCTGGTGGGGTTCAGTTAGAAATACCTTCATGTCGAGTAGATTAGATCGTTCAGACGAGTCTCCGTCCGTGAATGATCCGAAGTGACTTCATGTGACTTCAAAGTCGCCTGTTTCCCAATTTATACAAAAAATACTGTTGATACCTGACTGATACTCCCCCACACTAGTGAACGGGTTACTGACTAAAACCGAACGTAATTCACTAAGACAATGTACATGCTAAAATCTCCAATCCTTTAATATCAGAAGCAATCCGGTCCAGGCATAATATGACATCATCATCATGATTAGGATTATGATGATGATGATTAGGATTATGATGATGATGATTAGGATTATGATGATGATGATTAGGATTATGATGATGATGATTAGGATTATGATGATGATGATTAGGATTATGATGATGATGATTAGGATTATGATGATGATGATTAGGATTATGATGATGATGATTAGGATTATGATGATGATGATTAGGATTATGATGATGATGATTAGGATTATGATGATGATGATTAGGATTATGATGATGATGATTAGGATTATGATGATGATGATTAGGATTATTATTATGATGATTAGGATTATTATTATGATGATGATGATGATTAGGATTATTATTATTATGATGATGATTAGGATTATTATTATGATGATGATTAGGATTATTATTATGATGATGATGATTAGGATTATTATTATGATGATGATGATTAGGATTATTATTATGATGATGATGATTAGGATTATTATTATGATGATGATTAGGATTATTATTATGATGATGATTAGGATTATTATTATGATGATGATTAGGATTATTATTATGATGATGATTAGGATTATTATTATGATGATGATGATTAGGATTATTATTATGATGATGATTAGGATTATTATTATGATGATGATTAGGATTAGGATTATTATTATGATGATTAGGATTAGGATTATTATTATGATGATGATGATGATTAGGATTATTATTATGATGATGATGATGATTAGGATTATTATTATGATGATGATGATGATTAGGATTATTATTATGATGATGATGATGATTAGGATTATTATTATGATGATGATGATGATGATGATGATTAGGATTATTATTATGATGATGATGATGATTAGGATTATTATTATGATGATGATGATGATTAGGATTATTATTATTATGATGATGATGATGATTAGGATTATTATTATTATGATGATGATGATGATTAGGATTATTATTATGATGATGATGATTAGGATTATTATTATGATGATGATGATGATTATACGGCGAGGCAATTGGGAGATAATTGGAAACCCTACCGGGATTTAGCATTTGCGGCCACAAACTTAACAACATAAGATACGCAGACAACACACTACTGATAACAGACAGAGAAGAGAAATTAAAAAATCTCCTACATAAGATAGCAGCGAGAAGAAAGGCCTAAGCATAAATTACAAGAAGACAGAACGCATGGTCATCAGTAAGAGGAAGAGCCCAAAATGCGATTTGCAGGTTGGGAAAATTAGAATCAAGCAGACGGACAAGTTTAAATATCTGGGAAGCGTCTTGACAGAGGACGTTAAGTGGAACACTGAGATCCCTAGACGTATTGGGATGGTCAAAGGCACATCCTAAAACCTGAGCAGAGTATTGCAAGACAGCAGGATTTCTTTGGTAATAAAGAAAATAATACTTAGCAGTTACATGACATCTATTCTTTACGGTAGCGAATGTTGGACGATTTCCTCAAGGATGAAGAAGAGACTCGACGCGACGGAGATGTGGTTCTACAGAAGGATGCTAAGGATATCATGAACCGATCAACGATGAGGTCTTAGATCTGTTATAAACAAGGGGAAGGCTTATACTTAACACCAGAAAGAAGCAGCTGAAGTTTCTGGGGCACATAATGAGAAAGGAGGGCTTGGAGAATCTGATACTCACGGATCAAAAAGAGGGGAAACGAGACAAGGGAAAGAGGTGCATGACATACCTGACAAGCTTGAGCAGATGGATGACAGAACGTGGTCTGTGGGAGGAAGCAGAAGGAAGGAGCTTGCTGAGAGCTGCAAGGGATAGAGGGAGGTGGAGAGCCATGATCGCCTACGTCGTGAAAGGACATGGTACATAAAAAGAAAAGACTGCCCTTAAATTCGAAGAGCCTAGGCACAATAGCTAGGAATTTATCCGAACAATTACCATGAAAGAATTTATAGAAAAGGCAAAGGGAAGCAACCTTACGGCGGTGGGAAAGTAACTGTAGCCGAGACGCCAGATCAGGACCAATAATATTGCTGAGTTAGATTTACATAAGACAAGTCGTCGCAGAGCGTCATGATCGCACACATTCTGAACGGACACGGCGCAAAAAAAAAGGGCAGCTAAAAAGTCTTAAAGCTGTGACAGAACTTTGACGTATAATGAGGAAACGGTGCCTCGAGACTAACACAGAGGGACATTTTAAGGTAAAAAAAGCAGATCGAAGCGTCAAATAACGAACCTAAATTTGTGTAAATGGGTTGTAGGAGAAAGAAAAGTATTAAAAGGTTAAATGTTAGAGTTTCAAACGTTGTGGAGAGTCATGAGCGTGTTCTGAACGGACACAGCATACACACACACAAAAGAACGGTAGCTAAAGGTATTAAGACTGTAGCAATTTAGAGTTATTATTTAAAGTGTGCTTCAAGACCGCTGAAGCTGCCCGCAGAATTAAAGAGGTGGACAATGAAACAGTATTTGACCATACTAGTTTCAGCGTTCTAAGAGTGGTGACATGTCATTTGCAATAAACACCCGACGTTGATAACCAGAAAGTGTCCATTATAACGAATTAAAACTACCAGTACTTGTAAACTTTCAGAGGACCTAGGATCAGTGAAACAAAGTATATAGGGTATTAAACAATATCCCCTTGGCATCAGTTTCAACTATCACATTTTTTTTCCATACATTGTAACAGTTTGGGAACGTTGGTGTAATGGTTAACAAGCTTGTATCGCGAGATCAATTACGACTGAATACTGGGTGCGATCCTCACCGGATTTTCCATGTTTTGGGACATGTCTAAACAACGCTTAGATCCTTTTGGCACATCGATGTTGTGTGATGGTTAACAAGCTTGTCTCGGTAAATCAATTACGGCTGAATAAGGAGCTGAGTCCAATTTTCACTGGGTGCCTCATACTTTCGGCCTTGTGTCATATCTAAGCTCAATCAGTTATGTGCCATGCTTGATACACGCTTTGATTATCCTGTATCTTTCGATTAGATTTCTTTCTGTGGTAGACCAGTTGCCATCCAAGGCTACAGAACCCGGTCTATCTTGCTATTTACCCAGAGATACGGGGAGAAGAGGATACGCATATAAGTGAATGTAATGGATTCGACTGGAATTCAAACTTGGCTCTCCGATTTCTCAATCCGAGCCGCTATCCATTACTCCCCTTAGTAAATAACTACAAAAAACGGGACACTTCGACGTGGTGTAATGGTTACCAAGATTGCCTCGCTAGATCACTTAACTGCATAATTGAGTGCGATCCTCACTGGGTGCACCACAATTTCGTCTTTGTGTCACATCGAAGATACGCTTAAAAGATCACGTCTTGCTACATCAATTATGGCTGAGCAGTAAGTTCTTTCCTCGCTGAGTTTTCCATACTTTCTGCCATATTTAAGTAACACTTTGAAAATCATTTGATCATTTCGACGTGGTGTGATGCTTAGCAAACCTGTTTCGATAAACCCCATTATGAGTGAATAGTGAGTATGATCTTCACTGTGCGCCCCATACTTTCGGCCTTGTGACACATCTAATTTACGCTTAGTAAATTATTGCAAAAGGGGGGGGTCTTTGACGGGGTGTAATGGTTAGCAAGTTTGCCTCGCTCCATCAATTACGACTGACTTTTGACTATTGAGTGCGATCATTGCTGGCTGAGTCACGCTTTCAGCCTTGTGCCACATCTAATCTACGCTTAGAAAATCAATTCTTGCCAGATCAGTTACGACTGAATAGTGAATGCGATCCTCACTGGGTGCGCCACACTTTCCGCCACATCTAAGCCCCGCAGAGAAAATCATTTGGGCGCTTCGACGTGGTGTCATGCTTAGCAAACTTCTCTCGATAAGTCCATTACGACTGAATAGTAAGTTCGTTCTCCACGGGGCGCACCATACTTTCGGCCTTGTGGCACACCTAAGCTATACTTAGAAAACCACCACACATTGTAACAATTTTCTTTAAAGTTCGTATGTTCTAGATTACAGCTGAAAACTTGGTGTTTGGTTTTTCGAACATGTTTCAATGAATTCTTCAATATACTTTATAATTACAATGTAAAGAAAGAAAATGTGTCAGTTTTGATTAATGCCAGGAGCATATAGCTAAACAAGCTCCAAAAATACATTCATTAGTCGCCGTTTCCTCCTGAAGAAGATTGCGAACCAACGTGTATTATTTCCCGCCATTTATTACAAAGTTTATTTTGCGTCAGCCTCTCATTAGCTGATCATACAGAATCTTTCCATCACCGTTTTGTTTTCCTCTACTTCTTTTTCAAATCACCATTACCTTCAAATACAGTTTTGTGATATTTACAATATTCCCATGCAGGCTATTTTCCTTATTGTTATTGTTGTTACTAAAACGTTTCGACGGTTGTGCCAACCAGTCTTCATCAGGTCTCGTTCTTAATGGTCGGCTATATCTTGTCCCGTTTCCGCACAGTACACACTGACCGGTCCATTTATTATGTCACCAAATTTCCGAATCAACACTTTAATCCACTAAGCTATTGGGCAACTTTGAACACGGAGCCTTAAACCTAACCTGCCTGCTGCTGCTACTTGTCTCGCTGGACTGCACTCACCAAGGCATCTCTTTTCTGCTGCTTTTACTACGACATGCAACTTATGAATGCATAGAGGCAAAACAGTCGAAACGTTGCGACGGCAACAATAAAGACGAAGACAGTCCGCATTTAAACGCTGTAGATAACCCGTCATCATAGAAATTCGGACAGACTCAATTTCATCAGACCTGCGGTAGATCTTTTAATATGTCCAAATAGTTTCAAGGATTTGCTACAGATGGTAAAAAAATGCAATGGACGTAAGGTGATTACATTTCGAAGAGAGTTTATTTTCGCTTTGACTATCTGCTTGTGATCTGGGATGATGGTACTTTTGAAATGCTCGACCTAAAAGGTTTTCTGTCGATGTCTCACAATCCCGACCATATACAGGCAAGGTAAGGTATTTGAGTACATATCTTTCATTAAATTAAAGGAGACAAAACCAAGAACATTTATATTATGAATCAGGAAACTTGACAGAAAAAAAATAAATGAAGAAGTCACTAAAACTTATAAAAGAAGACTAAACTCATTCATTAAAAATATAAACGAGGCGGCGAAATATATCACAGTCAAACAAGGTATAAATGACAGAGTCAATATATTATGTTGTAAGCAAGCATCTCTAACTATAAAGGTCCATGAAGACGAATTCCCCAATAATCCTTCTAATACATTAATAAACCCAACCAAAACTGAATTAGGTAAAATAAGCCAAGAAATATTGAAAATGTGAGAATCATTAAGAATCATTATGGAAGAATACGAGTGAGTGCATTTCCTGATTCCACAAAATTATTTTTGTGATATCAACGAGCACACACTGTCACTTTCGTTGTAGTAGAGACTTTGTAATCGCAGATACAACAATAGTAACGGCGTTGAACAATACTGGTGTCAGACGCCTTCGAATAACACTCGCACTAATAGTACTTGCTCTGTAATATCCGATCAAAAATAATCCGTATAGTGATCCAATTAGAGGAATAATATAGTAAATAAATAGCGGTTCGTATAGCATAGAGGATAGACTAGAAACAGTGATCCGAATAATAATAGCGGATAGAGTAGAAACAGCGATCGTTAGTTGTCACGATACTGTCTACTTATATACATTTCCTCTATGGTCACGTGATCTACTTAATTCAATAATGGGGTCGCCTGTGTTTGCTCACTGGCGATCTGTGTACAAACTCAAGTGTCGGCAGCGACACTTTATTCCTATATAACAATTACGAAAGATAAATATGTATTTATAAAATACGGCATAAAAATCTTTTATCCATCCATATCTAAAAAAAAGTCCTACTTTAGGCTTTGTACTTCGCCAAAGGCTTCGTAAATAACACCTGAACAAATGGACATAATTTTACATTGGCGTAAATCAATTTTATTCCACAATGGAAAAGCTTGGACTAAAATATCAAAAAAAAGGACTACTTCGATGTACCACGAGGTTCGTTTGATTGTGCTGATGTTTCAGAATTAATAGGCCTAGATATTTTATATGGAATCAACAAAATTGTACATATAAACAACCACAGCTTGTATAGGGATAACGGACTGATGATAGTGCCAGACAACAGACGAATAAATGACATAAGAAAAGTGCTTTTCAAACTCTTTAAAAGTCTCGACTTCGAAATAGAAGTCGATATGAATTAGAAAATTATCAAATATCATCAAATTGGCAGTGTCTCCCATTACATGAAATGCAACACAAAATGAAAATACGTGAATGTTAGATCCAACCACCCTGCGAGTTTAATAATGCAAATCCCCAAAGGGATAGAGTCCAGGTTATCTAGAAATTCATCGATTAAAGAAATTTTCGAACATAAAAGAAAGAATATGAAAGGACTTTAAAAGAAGAGGCACATAAAACCAAACAGAAATTTAAACCTCAAATAAAAGAACAAATGAAAAACAATTCGAAGAAAAAATTATTTGGTTTATACACCCTCCCCTTTTTAACTTAGCGGTCAAGTATAAAACAGGGAAAATAGTTTTCAAATTACTGAAACACTTCCTCAAAATTCCGAATTACATAAAATATTACATAAAAAAATAGTTACATTAAATTACAGCTGTAGTAGTAATTTAGAAACTACAATAATAAGACAAAACGCCAGAAATTTTAAAAATTAATATATGCAATTGTAGAAATAAAAGCAGATGTCCATTAGATGGAGTTTGCAAAACTGAAGCAGTAATTTATAAAGTAGAAGTAACAGATACAAATGGCGAGAAAAAAATTTACATAGGGTGTACTGAGGGTAAATTTAAAAAGTTGAAAAATCATAAGTCATCTTTTAAGCGCGAAAGCCTTAGAAATTCTCCTAGCCAACTATGTTTCGAAATTAAGCGAGAGAAAAAGATCCGATTGTAAACTGGATATTTTGAAAGAAAAAAGCAACATCTGCAACCTTTGTCAACAAGAAAAATTAGCTATAACAACATTTCCAGACTAATAGACACCTTTTGAATCAGATATCGGAAACTATGACCCGTTGTATACATACTAAAAACTTCCTTTTGAAGTCATTTGAAGTGGGGGAAAAAAAACAAAAAAAACGTATACATATTTCATTTAATCCTCCTACATTTCCAATACAATTTCCCCCTTTTCCTCCTCCTCCTCTTTGTCGTCACCTACCACATCTCACATCGTGCGCAAATTTTTTTTTTTTAAATAAAGCGTTAGGAAATCGCATGAAGATACGGAACGGTTGAAATAGAGGTAGCAGAATCGGATGATTTCATAATTTTCTATACTTAAAAGCTTTACATGTGAAATTGTTAACTTTTTATGTGTATTAAGCACTTTTTTTTAATACTACTGTTTTCTGGTCTAATTCAACTGAGAATTAATTATATATATATATATATATATATATATATATATATATATATATATATATGCATGTATCTGAATAAAAAATAGGAAACGTTTATATTAAAACTTAAAATCAGAGAATATCATATGGAGAAAATTTTCTGGTAATTTTATTTTTGTTTCTGTTTTTTTTTTATTAAGCAGACTTCACATGCATTTGACTTGTAAAGCAGCGTTTTTGATGTGTGTTTTTTTATATATTTATTAGGATTCCCTTGAAGTTTTTTTTCGACTTAAAGAATTACGTTTTTTATTAATTAAGGTGACAGTTGTAAAATCAAAGGCCAGTTTTCTTCGTGTGTATTACGAACGAGTTTAAACGGTCGTCACAACGTAGGTCTCTTATGTTCATAGATGCTGGCTTTTAGATCTCAATGTCTCGCCAATGTAAATGTTTCTACATTGCATACATTTCATAAATCCCGGCATCTGAATTGCTGTTGGATCTATCTTTCTTCCTGATTATATATGCGATTTTTTCAAGGTGATACTAAAGACGCTAGTATTAAGGATAACTAATTTATTTTCAAATTTTGTACATAGAGTGTTAAAGGGTAAGAATTTTGTGTTAGAAATGCTATCGCCGGTGTCTAATCTTTTGGATTTGTGAATTTTGTCTAGAAATGAATGAGATCATTTTGCTACAACAACTATATATATATATATATATATATATATATATATATATATATATATATATATATATATATATATATATATATATATATATATATATTTCAGGTATTTGTTAGGATTAATAACTGTTTTAATGTTGTTTATTAGTCTTGTGTTGACATACAATCTTTTAACCCTAGAACACTAACCATCAAAGTTACACGACTACTAACCATGGGTATATCATACCCGATTTTGAAAATATGAAGAATTTTGAAAATATAAAAAAAAATATTAAATATAAATCTTTATTTGTAATATTTTATATGCAGGCGCTTCAAAGGTTGAGTTAACATTAATAGCAACTGAAAAACATTATTTAGGTAAGAATTTAGGTAAAATTGTAATTAAAAATAGGAAAATTTGCGCTGGGTACTATATACCCATGGTTAGTATTCTAGGGTTAAGAAATGTGAGAATTCATTAAGGATATTCTTACATAGCAGTGGAGTATTATTTTATCACCTAAAATATATTTATAATTCATTATCTCAAAAAAATACAGCCCATGTAAAAAACCAAAACAAAACAAAAAAAAACAAAAAAACAATGTCGCTTATAATGATCAACAAACTATATACCAGGTTTAACAGCAAAACCGTCCAAATCGTGTAACAGAAAAATTGTCCATTTGTTAGATTAAGCTATGAACAGTTGTATCTTGGAAATGATTAAAGATATTTTACTGGAATTCACCAAGGTTTTATAAAGCTATTGGACTCTTTGAGCAATAAGAATGTATAATTACTCTCCAAGCTAGATAGAAGAATCGTGATGAAATCGATCATAGACGAAAATGACATGTTCATCAATAATTACTCCTAGCTAAGGATCAGAAGCTCATGAAATATATAATATATATATATATATATATATATATATATATATATATATATATATATATATAATTAGAGCATCGTTTTCAAACTTATTCAACATAATCTTTACCCTTGTAATTTTCACTGCTCTTTGGACTGTCATAGCTGAAACTCCTCTCTTACGTGCCAAACGTCTTATAGATTGAGTTGGATCTTTTCTAACTGATCTATTTAGCTCTAAGTTGAAATGATGGTCCGTCTTCTTGTCGTAACCTCCCGACCCAGTTTTCCTCTCTACTGTTCCCTGTTTTTTTTTAAACTTATTCACCTTTCTCTTGCTGGTTCTCGAATGGACTTTGATGATGGAAGCCTGAGTAAGAATGTTGGTACTATTACTGAAGGCCTGAATGATCTTTTTTCCTTTCAATAATCTTCGTTTGGGAAGACAGCGGAGCTGGCAGAAAAGGATCTGAAGCTGTTCTCTTTGTAGCTGAAGAACTCAAAAGGTTTTTCATTGATTTTTTACGACAAATGGTGTAAAGAGATATTAAACGCCTTATCTGAAAACCTGGAAAAAGCTCAATTTAGCGTTTCTTTAGATATTGAACATTTTGTGAGATCGATAATTATGTTGTTACACACACACATTTTTTTATATATATAATATATATAATTTGAGTATATAGTCTAGCCAATTTCATTTAGCGTCTTTTTGTTCATGTTTCCACCATTTGTGTTATTAAATATTCCATATTGCGATAATAGAATCTTGTCGTACTGGAACAACTTACCTATTCACCTGATCTTTTCCGTGTGAATTTTCCTTTTCACCAAGGGGATCATCAAGAGAACTCGTTTTGAAAGCACGGTGGCGCCATCTAAAAGACCGTAACGACGGAGCTGAAGAAGCGTCCAATAAGAATCCTTCCAGCAGTGCATAGAAACATGTCAAGGAAGGATGGAAAAGTGCATTAGACTCAAGGAGGATTATCTCGAAGAAGGGGAGATCATATAGTTTGTTGTTTATAATTTAAATAAATAAATTATATTGTGACACTAATCACTTTACTTTCCAGTCATACTCTTACATTATATATATATATATATATATATATATATATATATATATATATATATCATATTTATATATATATATATATATATATATATATATATATATCACGTTTATTTATATATATATATATATCTATCACGTTTATTTATATATATATATATATATATATATATATATATTATATATATATATATATATATATATATATATATATATAAAATAGTCCATGGTGTGTAATGAATTTATTTCGATGAATATAAATATACTCATCTCATCAGACCGATTACATTTTATGAAATTGAATCAATACATCCCAGACAGACACACAAAGATTTTTAAAAAAAAATGAGAAATAGAAAAAAAAAGGAAACAAAACAATAATGAAACAACAACAAAAATAATCTGACCAAGAAAAATTTTCTTTTGGGGACTTATGAAAAGAGAAAACAGAAGAAAAAAAAAAGACTTAATATATCGAGTAAGGGAAGGTAAAAAGATAGGAAGGTTAAATTTAAAACAGTTACAATAATATGTCAAATGAATCTCTCAAGAAAAGGATCGTCATAAAATCATTATCACATAATATTAATTATAATAATAAAAGGGTTATAATATACTTATAAGAATATATATATATTATATACTTTAGGATATTAAAACAAAAGCTACACGATTGCAATTATATTTCAACACTACAAATGGTAAACTACTGGCAATACTTTGTTTTGAGCCCTCATTTAAATGTTAAGGACAGTGGAATTATACTAAATTTGCTCTCATTTTACCTGGAGATATATATATATATATATATATATATATATATATATATATATGTGTGTGTGTGTGTGAAAAGTGTATATAAATATAAATAAATATAAGTATGTATAATTATTTATATATTATATGCGCGGTACTTATTAGAAAGCGCTCAATATCAGAGCTAGCATATATATATATATATATATATATATATATATATATATATATATATATATATATATATATATATATATATAGAGAGAGAGAGAGAAAGTTATGAAGAATTTGGTAAATCCAAGGAGGATGAAATCCTGAGAGCTCAATGTGAAGAACAGAGCTAATATTTAATGAACAACAGACACTAAGGTACAATTACAATAATTTATTTCACCAAAATCCTTTTTAAAGGATTTTGGATCATTAAATAACACTTCCAACAATGAAATGAGAGGAAAAAATGTGATTAGAAATTGATGGGTAGTGTAATTTTTTGTAATTAAACAGGAGGAGGGAAGGTGGCGGTTAAAGAGACAATACAAAATATAGTGAGGGTTAAATTTACATCTCTCTTAAATAATCCTTAAATTGGGGTAGGAGGAGTGACCTAACCTTGACCTATTTATGTGGTAAAGGAAAAAGGAAGTGATATATATATATATATATATATATATATATATTCTCCCCCTCCCTCTTTGCAATAAAACTCTTTTGGATACGTCTGCCTTTTTTTCCACTTTTTCTTTCTCTTTACTTTATTTCCTTTCCTCACTATTCCTATATATCACTATATATATATATTACAATGAATAATTCATACAAAATATAGATTAGGAAAGTTAGTTTAGTATATATTTTTTCGTCTTGCATTCTACCTGAATTTTACCAAAAACAAATTCCATGCCTGAAGATGAATGAATGTACAGTTGAAAGTACTTACGTATTAAAGAAATACTTATAATTTTTAAAAACAAGCATCATAACATTCATCGAGTGATTTGTAGGTTAATGCACCTTTAAAATTTTTTAACGAAGGGATTTTGCCATTTTATATCATTAACTTTACTAATTTATTTTTTGTATGAATGATTCATTGTAATATAAATTGAACTGCATCACACACACACAATATATATATATATATATATAAGTTTCGAAAACTGAAATGCTTTAATAGGATTGTATATAGTAGGTTGGTTGATTTTCATAAAGAAATAGTTCAGTACCTGATTACAAGTTGCATGAACATGTCATTTATTTTTTAATCAACTCTTTACAAAATGCTGTAAAACTTTCCATTCTTTAATCTCAGACATCGTATTCAATTAAATAATCGCCTTTGTCATCAATATTTATGCGAAGATTTTTCTTTTCGTTTAACACAATTTTTAAAAAATGCCTGTGTGAATAGTCGAAACGAGAAAAACAGATATGGAAAGAGAATTCTGGAGACGAGGTTTCAGGATAAATGTAGAAAAATCACGTGGTCGAGATAATCACTCAGTTGTGGAGCAAGCTAAGTGAATAATAATTCAACCTTGAGAAAGAGAGCTATTTATGGTGCCATGGAGCATCTCATTGTGCTAAAGTGGGATAGTCCATTGCTTGGGCTGTGATTGGCTGCTGGTACCTGAGTGGAGGTATTTCTATATAAATACCAGCTTGATTCATCAGTTTGCAGGGTTTGTATTTAGTTACAACCTGCTTTATTTTTGTCTGCCAGCTGGACGCTAGCTGGGACCCTTACGCCGGTAAATGCTGTTTATTGTATTGTTATTCTACAGAGAAAGAAAAAAAAAGTAAAGATAAATTAATCCATGCATTGAATATTACTGTCACATCTGCTCTGGTGCTTCTGCTATGTATTTAGAGATTCATAACAAAATCCAAAGAAGGAAATTGCAACGTTATCGATCCTGACTGGCATCTCGGCTTCAGTCACATAAGCCTCCGCCGTAACGTATCTTCCTTGTCCATTTTCTACAAATATGGTAACTGTTCTGAGTTTCTTTTTTCATAATCTAGACTTTACGAATTTAACGCCACGGCCTTATCAGTTGAAGTGGCTAGATGTAACCGTAACTTTATGCTAAGTGTTTCTTTTCTCGCACTTCTTACTTGTGAAACTTTCTTCCAGTTTCTTGCTTTCCAATCAATTTTGATCTTTAAAAATTTAAATGCAATCACAATCATCATCTTTCTCTAATTCCTGTTTTTTTTTTTTTACTGTTCCCCCTCTCTAATAACTTTTTTGTTCTAGATGTTTTCACATCCAATAATCCCTTACGTCTCAGAAGCTTTGTCACCTTGCTTGGGGTGAATTGAGTAATAATAATAAAAATGGGGTGACAGAAGGAAATGTTACTAGAGAGGATGATTAAAAATATGATGAAAAGTATTGGCATAATATAATTTTTATCTGCAGACCTCTAGCGCGTAAATGTAGCTGGAGGAACTACAAACTAAAATAGTTTGAGAGTAAAAAAAACAACCGAAGAAACAAGCAGAAAACCAAAAGATCAACAAATACAGTTATATAATAAGGAACGCGATCGCCATTTGTTTTTTTTCTTTTATTTAACATATTTATTTATAAATATTTAACATCAAATACGGCACAAGCCCAAAATTGCCGGAAAGAGAGAACTTATTCTCAATCACTGACCCACGTGTAATATAGTAACAACACCCCTTAACAGCTTATAAAGCCTTATTAGACTTAATTCGGCTTTAGCACCGAAAATATATATATATTTGTCATGGATAATTACAAACCAGAGGCGAGATGGAATGTTCTTATTTTATTGCTACAGTCAAACAAACATTTCGAACGCCCTAGAGAGAGGCAAACAAACATTTCGAACGCCCTAGAGAGGCAAACAAACATTTCGAACGCCCTAGAGGCAAACAAACATTTCGAACGCCCTAGAGAGAGGCAAACAAACATTTCGAACGCCCTAGAGAGAGGCAAACAAACATTTTCGAACGCCCCAGAGAGAGGCAAACAAACATTTCGAACGCCCTAGAGAGAGGGCAAACAAACATTTCGAACGCCCTAGAGAGAGGCAAACAAACATTTCGAACGCCCTAGAGAGAGGCAAACAAACATTTCGAACGCCCTAGAGAGAGGCAAACAAACATTTCGAACGCCCTAGAGAGAGGCAAACAAACATTTCGAACGCCCTAGAGAGAGGCAAACAAACATTTCGAACGCCCTAGAGAGAGGCAAACAAACATTTCGAACGCCCTAGAGAGAGGCAAACAAACATTTCGAACGCCCTAGAGAGAGGCAAACAAACATTTTGAACGCCCTAGAGAGAGGCAAACAAACATTTCGAACGCCCTAGAGAGAGGCAAACAAACATTTCGAACGCCCTAGAGAGAGGCAAACAAACATTTCCGAACGCCCTAGAGAGAGGCAAACAAACATTTCGAACGCCCTAGAGAGAGGCAAACAAACATTTCGAACGCCCTAGAGAGAGGCAAACAAACATTTCGAACGCCCCTAGAGAGAGGCAAACAAACATTTCGAACGCCCTAGAGAGAGAGGCAAACAAACATTTCGAACGCCCTAGAGAGAGGCAAACAAACATTTCGAACGCCCTAGAGAGAGGCAAACAAACATTTCGAACGCCCTAGAGAGAGGCAAACAAACATTTCGAACGCCCTAGAGAGAGGCAAACAAACATTTCGAACGCCCTAGAGAGAGGCAAACAAACATTTCGAACGCCCTAGAGAGAGGCAAACAAACATTTCGAACGCCCTAGAGAGAGGCAAACAAACATTTCGAACGCCCTAGAGAGAGGCAAACAAACATTTCGAACGCCCTAGAGAGAGGCAAACGAACATTTCGAACGCCCTAGAGAGAGGCAAAAAAACATTACAAACAGCCTCAAGACGCGCAGATATTTGAAAGTCTCAAGATACTGCATTATAACACTAGGTAGAAGCTTATGAATCTTTATTAGACTTAATTCAGCTTTAACGCCGAAAAACGATATATCTATTGGAATGGATAGGTACAAGCGGGAGGGGAGATGGGACGTGAGCATTTTATTATCACACAACACATCTGATAATGTACCATTCAGCATAACGCCACATTCTTGCATAGCACGCGTTTCTACTGTCACAAAAATACCATAAATGAAGTCAGAACTTGTCCCTATCTGCACAGTGTTTTTTTTTTATATACATCTCCAATGTGTATGGACAAGGTGAAAAATAATATATATGTATATATATATTTACAAAAACTAAACGTAATTATTAGTAAGTACCCCGCCACCCACACGACAATTACGGCAGAAATATCTGTTCGTCAGACGAAAATTATGTGGAACTGAATAAACATTGACTATATACCACGCATTTGGTTACAGTGATTCACTCAGCGTAGCTTGGATGTGGCACAAGGCCCAAAGTATGGAGCCCCCAATGAGAATCAAACTCGAAACTCAGCCGTAATTGATCTAGCAAGCTTGCTAGATATTACGCCGAATTGCCCAACAACAGTTGTTTATATGCCGAAAACTCAACCAAGTTAATTGAGTCTTATTAACATTACTTAGTAGTGGGCTCAATCTTCAAAAGGGTGGACCATATTAAACTGGCCATTAAATAACTCAAAAGATAACATGTAAATGAACCAATCAATCAATAACAGATTATTTACATATAGAATTACATTATAAAATCAGTGTATGGTAAAAGTCATATTTGCCAAAAGGAACGGCTAAATCAACAGTGCACAATACAATTGTCAAAAACATAAAGGTAGGACAATTGAAGCTATAATAAATTGGAAACGCCGAAATTTTATGCTACCCCATACATTATATATATATATATATATATACACACACACACAAAGTGTAAAAGTTTTTGACAACGCATTCGCTTTTGAAAGGTAGACGTTCACAGGTCAGAATGTTTTCCACTTTACCATCTCACCAGATTTTTACGGATTTTAATTCCTACTAACACAAACACTGTGTGTGTGTGTGTATATATATATATATATATATATATATATATATATATATATATATATATCGTGCACTATATTACAAAGACTTCATGAATTAAGTTTCCTTTCTTTCAAACTTCCACTGACAGCATTTCTGGTTTTATACTATCATATATATATATATATATATATATATATCCTATTCCTGCTCTGTTTATGACATTGAGCTCTACCTGGATTATATCCTCTGGGAAATAAAAGATATATAATTAAACTAACATGAATATCTGAGAAATCTTTGGAAAAATATGCGCCATCTGTCTCAAATATTCTGACCGGTTGGGATGGGGGGTGTATGTGTGAGATGAAAACAACAAAGGTTAGGAAAATAGCCGGCATGTAAATAGGTCTCTTCATATCTTTCAGATATTGTGGCTATTCACTAACGGCATCAACTAAAATGGATAGCACATCTAACTCGAAAAGAGAATAATAAGAGAATAATCTAGATGTTGACGTTCTACCCTACCCAAAATAAAGGACCACCCCATTAATAGTGGACAGAGGTCTAACAGTTACTCAGCTTGAGAAACCTATTTTCCTGGATTTTTTTTTTTTTGAAAGATTTTACAAATTACAACCGAAAGAATCAATGTCTGGTAGCTGAAGAATGTAGAATATTTACTTATAAGGAAATGGCTAATATTACTATTAGCGATGAGGAGAACAGGTACTACAGTTTGATCTCAGCTGAATGACGAGGGAATGAAGAAAAGTTTATCAAGTAGCAGTGGTTGCTCGGTCAATGAACGTCGAATGTTTCCTTCTAACGGAATGTCTGTAAAGCTGGAGTCTTGTTCAATTTATAACAAATAACAACGTTACTTATAGCTTAAAATCTTATGGCGTGCTGTCAGAGCTATTTTTGATCAGAAAACTAAAATTAAATGGGGTTGCACTATTTATCCTGAAATCCTCTAATTTATATTAGCGTAGGCTGAAAACTTAATCGGCTGACTGTGAAGGGGTGGTGCTAGAACTGTGAAATATTGCATGCATTTATGTTTACTATTCTTATAACTGCATCGTTTATTTCCAGATAAACTGTTTCAAGAAGACCCTGTTGGTCAAAAAAGCAGATACGACGTCATCACCACTGATTCTCGTCCAAATAGTCAAATCAGGAGAATAGGAAGGGAGGTCAACCAGTTCAAATGCAATAAAAACAAAGGACTTGTGTAATGATGTTGCAAAACACTTATATAATTTTCCTGTGCGTTTCAGCCACAGTGGGTTTTTTTTTTTATGCCGACAGTTTATATTGCAGATAATTTTAAAGAAATTATTACTGGTATGACCCTAACAGGTAGCTACCACCCCGGGTCAGGGTGGACCTGGGAACACCAGCAATTAAGAGGTGGTTCCACGCCCGATTAAAACCTCCTGATTAAAGGCCTTGCTGTTGGACGTAGTTTATCGCCATACCCATGGACGCGGATGTAGTTTATCGCCATACCCATGGACGCGGATGTAGTTTATCGCCATACCCATGGACGCGGATGTAGTTTATCGCCATACCCATGGACGCGGATGTAGTTTATCGCCATACCCATGGACGCGGATGTAGTTTATCGCCATACCCATGGACGCGGATGTAGTTTATCGCCATACCCATGGACGCGGATGTAGTTTATCGCCATACCCATGGACGCGGATGTGGTTTATCGCCATACCCATGGACGCGGATGTAGTTTTATCGCCATACCCATGGACGCGGATGTAGTTTATCGCCATACCCATGGACGCGGATGTAGTTTATCGCCATACCCATGGACGCGGATGTAGTTTATCGCCATACCCATGGACGCGGATGTAGTTTATCGCCATACCCATGGACGCGGATGTAGTTTATCGCCATACCCATGGACGCGGATGTGGTTTATCGCCATACCCATGGACGCGGATGTAGTTTATCGCCATACCCATGGACGCGGATGTAGTTTATCGCCATACCCATGGACGCGGATGTAGTTTATCGCCATACCCATGGACGCGGATGTAGTTTATCGCCATACCCATGGACGCGGATGTAGTTTATCGCCATAACCAGGACACTTGGGCGTTTGGTTTTGATAACCATTCGTAACTCTCTCAGTAAATTGGCATAGTATCCTCGTAATTTTAAACGTAATTTAATCACTCAATGCACTTTTATCATTTACAATTGTCTGATGGAGTACTGTTTGACCTATTTTTAATCAGAAAACAAAATTATATGTGATTGCACTAGTAATCCTGAATAGACAAACCCCATGCTGAAATCTAATTTATAAATGAAAAGTTTTAATGTTACCAATTTAATCTCGAGCCATCTACGAACTATGTGATAATTGCGTGTTCTTTGATCGTATATTTCTTACTTCCTCCCTTTTTAATACAGTTTGTCATAATTATTTCGGAAATAAAGGTTTCAATTGAAAATGATCGATTTTATGATATAAAAAAATCAATTATGTATTTAATTTTTTAAAATCATTTCATCCCCAACTAAGGCAATAATTCCACAAGCCAAAGTTCGGTTCATTGTATTCTCAGCATCCTTCTGTAGAACCATATTTACGTAGCCTAAAGTTTCTTCTTCATCTGTGCTAAGATTGTCCAACATTATTTACTGCCATATCGGAAGACTGATATTACGTAACTGTTCAGTAGTCGTTTCTTTGTTTCTAAAGAAATTTTCCTGTTTCTTCATAATTTGCTTTGCGTTTGGAAGTCAACTTTCGCTATCCTAAATCGTTTTCGTGTTTCAGTGTAGCACTTTCCGCTCTATGTGAAAAAAAAAAAAAAACTTTCCCGATATTTAAACTCCTCTAGTTGTTTGATGTTGTTATCTCCAATTTGTAATTTGCTTGTTGTATGCTGTGTTCCTTTGGTTAACAACCATGCATCTTGACTTTTGCTATTGATGTTTACTCCTTTCTTCGCGCTTTCCTTAACTTAAGTTTCTATCTGTGGAAAAAAATCCTTGTCTTACACCCCTTTCTTTTTTTTTATTTACTGAATGCATTTTCTATCTCTGTGCAGGGGTTGTACTACCTGAATCAGTTCTGGATTATTCTAATAATCTGCCCAAGTATGTCCGGGTTAACTAGCAATTACATCAGTTCTTTGTGACGTACCTTATCAAACGTTTTTGCATAATCCCTAAAAGGAGAAAATGTTCTTATCTCCAATTTATAATTTGCTTGTTGTATGTTGTGTTCCTTTGGCTAACAACCATGCATTTTGACTTTTGCAATTGATGTTTAGTCCTTTCTTCGCGCTTTCCTTAACTTAACTTTCTATCTGTGGAAAATATCCTTAATGGACCAAACAAGTGAACAACGGAAAAGTTCATTTGGCTTGTTGGTATTTCGTTCAAGATAGATTCATTCGTTTCCTACGGCTTGTTAACCTATTGAAGGTTATTTAAAGCCAGAAAATATTTTTTATTTTGTTAAAAAAATTTTGACGAAGATAATGGTTTAGTGATACAAATTTTACTAATTAATTGATTAGCTGAGTGGATTCCCACATTTCTCAAGTGAAGATAACGAGCGCAACAGGATTTGGAAGACGGCACTCCGATTAATAAGAAAAATAAAGAGAGAGGAAGAGGAGAGAGAGAGAGAGAGAGGAAGAAGAGGCGAGAGAGAGAGAGAGAGAGAGGAAGAAGAGGCGAGAGAGAGAGAGAGAGAGAGGAAGAAGAGGCGCGAGAGAGAGAGAGAGAGAAGAGGAAGAGAGGCGAGAGAGGAAGAAGAGGCGAGAGAGGAAGAAGAGGCGAGAGAGGAAGAAGAGGCGAGAGAGGAAGAAGAGAGGGGAAGGCGAGAGAGGAGAGGAAGAAGAGGCGAGAGAAGAAGAAGAGAGAGGAAGAGGCGAGAGAGAGAAGAAGAGGCGAGAGAGAGAGAGAAAGAGGCGAGAGAGAGAGGAAGAGGCGAGAGAGAGAGAGAGAAAGAGGCGAGAGAGAGAGAGAGAAAGAGGCGAGAGAGAGAGAGGAGAGAGAGAGAGAGGAAGAGGAAGAGAGAGAGAGAGAGGAAGAGGCGAGAGAGAGAGAGGAAGAGGCGAGAGAGAGAGAGAGGAAGAGGAGAGAGAGGCGAAAAAGAGAGAGAGAGAGGCGAAAAAAGAGAGAGAGAGAGAGAGGCGAAAAAGAGAGAGAGAGAGAGAGAGCGAAAAAGAGAGAGAGAGAGGAAGAGGTGAAAAAGAGAGAGAGAGAGGAAGAGGAAAAAAAAGAGAGAGAGAGAGGAAGAGGCGAAAAGAGAGAGAGAGAGAGGAAGAGGCGAAAAGAGAGAGAGAGAGAGGAAGAGGCGAAAAGAGAGAGAGAGAGAGGAAGAGGCGAAAAGAGAGAGAGAGAGAGAGGAAGAGGCGAAAAAGAGAGAGAGAGAGAGAGGAAGAGGCGAAAAAGAGAGAGAGAGAGAGGAAGAGGCGAAAAAGAGAGAGAGAGAGAGGAAGAGGCGAAAAAGAGAGAGAGAGAGAGGAAGAGGCGAAAAAAGAGAGAGAGAGAGAAGAGGCGAAAAAAGAGAGAGAGAGGAAGAGGCGAAAAAGAGAGAGAGAGAGAGGAAGAGGCGAAAAGAGAGAGAGAGAGAGGAAGAGGCGAAAAAGAGAGAGAGAGAGAGGAAGAGGCGAAAAAGAGAGAGAGAGAGAGAGGAAGAGGCGAAAAAGAGAGAGAGAGAGGAAGAAAAAGACCGAAGCAAAAGAAAGAAAATAATGAAAAGATAGCGATAAAGTGTTAAATGATAGACTACTCAAAAATATAAAGAAACGAAAGGAAAAAAGTATCGAAGAGCAACAAACAAAAACAAAAACGAAAAAAAGAGAGGAAAAGGGGAAATAAAAATGAAAAAGGCTTAAAGCCAAAAGAAAGAATTCAAAACAACCCATTACTAAAGCGGCAAATTGAGTAGCGATAAAATGTAAATAAATAATTTATTTTATTACCTGTAATTTTATTTCAGTGCTTCTCATTGAGTCAGAGCTATTTTTTTTCCTGAGTGCCAAAACATGTAGCGGGTAAACGATAACAGGAAACACGTTGCTGAAGAATTCGGGTGCAATATGGTTTAAGGAAGTGCAAGAATTATTAACATCCGTATGAAACGCTTTCACTGTCCATTTGTCAAGGCGACGGGAGCCGCGCGTCAGTCGGGAATTTCATTAAAAGTTTAAAAATACGATATAAACTAAATAATTTATTGGAAATAAAGACAAGTACAGAAGAGACGAAAGATGAAGGAAAACAGAGGAAAAATGACAAAGATAAACGTTCTTTAATCTATATTATTTCCAATTGGAAAAATGGTCGCTTCCATGTACCGTTCCAATAAGTTCTTGAAGACCCCCTACTATTTTCTACCTTTACAAAAGCCAAATTAAGCCACTCAGGACATGTTAAACGCAAGAGGGACAAAGGAAAGCAACGCATAACCTACCTAGTGAGCTTTAGGCCTCTAGGTAGGTTAGGGAAGATGTAAAACGTTGAGGAGAGATAACAAAGGACACATGATCCAGTGGATAAAAGCGTTGCTTGGATCCAGGGACTTTACCCAAAGAGTTGTGAGTTCAATACCTGGCTACTGCAGTTGGGAGAAAAAACTTGTTGAGTTGAGTTAAAGGCAGTTAACTAACACATCTGGAAGAGGCACGACACGTGGAACTAAAACGATCTACCCCGGTGGATGAAATAAATAGTTCAGGTCGAAATTCCAATCATCTGAAAAAGGCCGGAGCGTATAACGGTTGAAACGTTGTGAACATGACAATAAAGATGAGGACAACAATCCGACAATGTAAATAGTTACAATACCTCACCTCAGAAATATAGACAGATCCTGAAGTAGGCCGGAGCGTACAACAGTCGAAACGTCGTGAATATGACAATAAAGATGAGGACAACAATCGGAACAATGTAAATAGTGTAAATAGTTACAATACCTCACCTCAGAAATATAGACAGATAACAAAAAGAATTTATTAATGATGTAATGGAATAACCATTCACCCCCATGAATGATTACTTTATAGGTAGTTGCTACCTATAGTGTTATCATTCATGGGGGTGTCTGGTTATTCCATTACATCAATTAACAAGCCCAAGCCTCACTTCTCTTATTGTCCCAGGGTCACAAAACTATATTTTAATTAATTTTGGTACAAGCGACTTTGTTTTAACATTGTTTTATATATGAGGCAAGGATAGCATAGGTAGTATTCATTGACCATGACCCCTAAGTGTCGTTAGGTACCTGAATCCATTTTACAACCAAGAGTCCTACATGAATGTATGGGACAGCTATGTGTATGTAAAAAAGTAACAAAAAAAAAAGAAAAAAAAAAAAAGCAAATTCCTCAAGGAAAAGGAAATAATAAAAGTCCCCCCCCAAAAAAAAATCAAAGATATTTTATTTTTTGTTGTACAAAATTTGTTTCTGATGTCGCATGATCTCAATCAATCAAATATCTCACTACTCATAGAAAAGAAACTGGAAAACGACCCACGGTAGAATAGTGTGGGCCTAGCACACACATCACCACGACCCTCCGATGGGACGTGTGGGATCCGACGTGTTAAGTGCTACAAAGGTTAGGAAGCTGTGGAGGGTAATGATAGCCAACGTCCCGAATGGATATATCACAAAGAAGATGGTAGAATTAATAGTGCCGGAAGTTGGCGCTTATAAAAGAAAAAGTAATTTTAAACACAAACAATCGAAGGTTAAAGAACACATCGACCACAAAAAAATTCGTATAGGATTTAAGAAAATGGAACATACATTACGCTAGCGGTAATTTCGTACAGAAACGTAAGATGCTGGAAAAACCAAAATTTTGACACGGAAACGAAAATGATGTTCTTAAATCCGCCACCGCAGCCCTCAGATCGAAATTAACGTATCTTTTGATTGATTGATTCGCTTTCTGTGACTTATCAACCCTCTCCACATTATTCAAAGCCAGAAAATACTTCTAGATTGCAAGATTTATTTTTTTCTTGGAGATAACAATGGTTTAATGATAAAAGGGACACCAATTAAGCCATATCAGGGGAGGGAGAGAAGAGGTAAATTCATATCTTTCCCAAGGATAGTTGCGATTAGAATGATTATAACGAACCCAACCGGAATTGAAACTCGGTCCTCCGATTAACAATTCGGAGACATTACCCATTACACCACCCACACATCCAAGCTTACAGCACCTATAAAGATAGTGACCAAACTCGACGTTTCTTAACTTCGGCGATCTACAGGAACCGGTGTTTCGATGTGATGCGGCCGTAAGCCTTCAACTAATATATGGATATCAGTCAGTGTCCAACTTGTCCAGAAACGTCTAAACCATAATTTATCTACAACCATTTTCTCAGATCAATGATTAAATATGGTTTCAAGCCTTCGGTCATTAAAGAATACTATCCTTCATCAGATTCTGTAATCTGGCGCTACAAAATCACAAACCAAATAACAAAAAAACACCACTTGAAAACTTCTATCAGCAACAGAAAAACTCCGTAGCACGTATAATTAGAAGAGAAAATAATGGTATAATCAAGGCGGTAAATTTCTATGGTACCCCAGCCAAAAAAAAAAAAAAAAATGGTGTACTGCTGCCATATATGGATAGGAGCTGCTCAGACTTCACTTTGCAGTCTTGAGTCTAAAAGGCGTCTCCGCGTCCTTGTGGGTGATGAATTGCTTTCCACCTTGCAATCCCTTTCCCCACAGACGAAATGTCGTAAGCTTCTCACTACTCTATCATTTCCCATCGAGAGCGCTCAGACGAACTACATGCCTTATTTCCTCGCCCTAACCTTCACGGCTAAGACCCACAATGCCACGCGCATTGTAGCGAATGTACCTCATTCCCTTCGTCATATATTGGTTTTAATAACCTGCAAAAGGTTGATAAACCGTAAAGAAAATCAACCAATAACTACAGACTTCGAATCAGTAGTAACAAGTCAATCAGTAACTGCGCAGTACCAAAGAAAAAAAACAAAAGGTGATATCCCTAGACGTGGTTAGCGAAACGATAAAAGCCAGCGTACGTAGATTAAATAAGGAGTCCAGTTTGAAATACCCTGAAAGGTAACCGGACTAAAAAAAAAAAAAAAGAAAAACCTCCTGAAGGATGGTTGATACTAGCTTTATCGTAATCATTGACTTGCAGACTTGCATAATAAAACCTGACAGTATGTATAAAGAAACGAAATTGTCTTAGACGATAAAGAATAAAAATAATTAAAGAACGAGGAAAAAAAAAAGAATGACGCATTTCTTGAGAAAGGAAGAAAAGAAATATGAAGATATGATAAAATGAAGGTAAGAAAAGCGAAATGGAGGAAGGAAAGAAACGATGAACGGATAGAAAGAAACTGAACAAAAAATAAACAATTAATTCAAATATGTTTCAGGAATCAATAATTCTTACAGATCTATATTGAGTCCATTTGCGAGTTGAACTTTTCCTCTGACTATATTTTGAAATATTTTTTTAGTCTCAAGTTTTTAGTAGCTTAACGATTGAAATGAAAAAAAAAACTTAAATAAAAATAATATATAGCAGTCGGCAAAAAAAAAAAAAATAACTAGAAAAGAAAAACGTTCAGTAAAAAGCAGCAAATTACAAAAATAGCGAGTATCGACTCGACACTGTTTTCTCGACATTACCAACAAAATGGCCATTTCAGTGGCACACCGTCTTTCACCTCCTGCGTCGAAGTTTCACGAACAATGGAAAATTTGACGAGGCAAACACGTGACTAGATTGTTTTTCCTGTTGACCGTTGACGTGGTCATTTTTAAAACCTTTATTGCTTCAGCATGCAACACTTATGTTTATTTTATTTTGCAGAAACAAAGATTCATTCTTCTTTCACGATCCATGTCAATATATATATATATATATATATATATATATATATATATATATATATATTCACTTATAAATGTGCAACGATGCTCATTCATGGCCGTAGGAGGCGTGAGGGGGGAGAGGTAGTCATTGGCTCGTCAAAAACTTTTACCATTTATAGTTTACAGATTTTTTATTTTAACAAAATAAAATAAAGAAATAAATACAAGAAAGAAAAAAAACTATTAAAGCAAGGAAAAATATAACTTTCATAAACCCCGATAAAAGAATTCTTTTTTTAAAAAAAGGTGTACGGTGAGGGTAATTTATTACGATGATGTTAATTTCCCTTTATCGCGTGGGTGAGTTTTGAATTTAGAATTGCGGTGAGTTCAATAAAATAAAATCTAACAATATAAATGTACAAACAAATCGAAGAAATTTAAATTAAAACAAAGCATTTGCTTTACCTTAAAATCCTTATCTCTTTTTCTATCGTTCGCTATCCTTTCTTTCTATATATTTTTTTTATCTCAAATAAAATGAATATAAAGAGAAAAGACTCTTCCTGGCCGATAAACACCGGATATTGACGGTCCAGCAGCTAAATACTTTGCGACAAAGACCTCCGAAAACTCTGCCAATCTAGATATACTGGAAATGTTAAATGTTCTTGCCGCTAACCATGTTGGTGGCCTTTGATAACTTGAGGCTAAAAAAATTTTTGGTGCCTCACCTAAAACATTTGTCTCTGCTGCAGCCCTGCGCGGTCGTGCATATTACAGGAAAGTCAACACTCATGATATGAATCTGGTAATTGCCATTCGAAGCGAGATTGTCCAATCAAACTCTAGTGAGAATACTAGACAACGCAAACGCAAATTTGCGAGTTGATTTAATTAGACAATGTTTTAAATATTAAAATGGCACGCGGCCATTCTTCTCTTTAGCCAAGTTAACTCAGCTAGCTATGTATGCTCATCGGTCCCTTTTACTTCTGTCCCTATTTTTCTTTTGTTTAATTCCCCATCCCTCCCATCTTTAGGGTGTATAGTGATGTCAGTTCTCTGGTGGGTGCGGGGTGTCTTTCGTTTCGGGTGTGATTTTCGTATTTGTTGTTGTGTTTGAATGAGTATATGCTTGTAGTGAATACATGGAGTATATGAATGTTTGATTTTTTTTTTAAATCCCGCATTGATTTCATCCAGTTAATTGATCTTTCTTCCACAGGTAAGGCTGGGGTAGGGTATTGTTGTATATAGTTTTGTACTCACATTTTAAATACTCATTGGGGCTTTTAGATTTTTAAAATGTTATTTTTATTTCCCTCCCCAGACAATGAATTGTACATATGGAGACTAGTTAGGAGTTTCTGAGTTACTATAGTTGATGAGGTAAGAAAGGTAAGTAAGAATGCGTTGTTTTGATGGAAGGAATATTGTTTGTATATTTGGGTCAGTGTTTGTGACTAGCTAAGTTTAACGTTAAGACAGAACATCCTTTTCCTCCATTCCCGTTTTGGCCTTGTGCCACATTTGTACAATAAATATAATCGCACTCGGCCATTATAAATATTGCGATTCTAGTTTTTCAGACAGCACAGATAAGATAACTGAGTATTGCTGTCATATTTGGCCGGAAGCTGCTTAGTCCTTACTTTCCGGTCTCGATAGAGTCCAAAAGAGTTTCCGCGTTCTTGTGGGTGATAAATTATTTCTTACGCAGAAACCCTTCTCATATAGACAAGATGTAGAAAGCTTCGCACTACTTTATCGCTTCTTCCATGGAAAGTGCTCAGACGAACTGCATGTTAGTTCTCCCAGTTCTAACCTTCACGGCTTGTACCCGCCATGGTACGCATTGTTGCGAATCACCCTCGTTCATTTCGTTTTCGATGAGTGAGAAGTAAGTTCCTCTCAAGCAGCTTCTTCCCGCAAACCACTGCTCTGTGGAATCGACTCCTAAGAGGATGTCTTCTCGATGACTACAGGGTGGGCCGTAAGTTTCCAGCCAGAAAAAAAAATAAACATTTTATGTTAGACAACTGTTTTTATTTATATAATGTGCTCTATATGATTACCATTGTTCAAAAAAAAAAAAAAAAAAAAAAATAAAAGATATTAATACGTGTTTCCCACTGTTGGTGAACACGCATTAGCAGAGTTGAGGTTATTCTTGTCATGGCGTTGGTGATACGTTCCTTGAGATGTTTTGGGTCTCGTATCTTCAGCTAATACACCATGCCCTTCAGGTGGACCAAAAGACAGAAATCAAGGTGGTGAGATCTGTGGATCTTGGCGTCCACACCACAGGATCACACGGACCGATCCAAGCACCATGAAACTGCTGATCCAAATACCGATGCATTGGATCATATATATGGTATGACGTTAACTGGATGGGCAGGAGCTGCTCAGTCCTCCCTTTCCGGTCTCGAGAGAGTTCAGAAGCGTCTCAGAGTCCTTGTGGGTGACGAATTATTTTCCACCCTCTCACCTCTCACCCACAGGCGGTATGTAGCGAGCCTTTCACTATTGTATCGCAGCTTATGGAAAGAGCTCAGACGAATTAGATTCCTTGGTTCCCTCAATTCTAACCTTCACGGCTAGAAGCCGCCATGTCACTCACATTATAGCAAACCGCCTTTATTACTTCCGTGTTCCAATGGTGAGAAATAAGGTACACTCGAGCAGTTTCTTTCTGCGAACCTCTGCTCTGGGAAACCGACTCCTGCGAGGCTGTTTTCCCGATCGCTACACTCTTAACCTGCCTAGGGTTGACCGTTATCTTCCACACTTATCCGCATAAACTGTGCCTCTTACTCTGTAACCCCCTATCCCGAGTGGGCCCCAAGCCTTGTACAGTATAAACCTCACTGTAAAAGAAACAAAAAGCTCTCTGCAACAGAAGTTTTTTACGTATCAACCATGCCGTTAAGAAAGCCAACTTTTTCCGTTTTCGGTCGGAATTCTCTCACAGTGAGTGTAGTTATGTTCAATAAATCCGTTTCCGAGGACAGATGTTTGGAAGGATTTCCGTCCTACAATATTATTTATCAATAATATCCCTTCATGACGTAGACCATCAAGGCTCTTGACAACTTTCTATCCCTTGTAGCACTTAGCAGCGTTTATCCCTTTGCTACCTCTGTGTTTGATAAAGTAGGTTACAAAGTAAATCCATTCAGTAAATATATAAAAATAGAAAGCAGTTTAAGACAAGGATGTGTCTTCTCACCGGACTTCAACGTACGCAATGTAGAGATTCTGTGAAAATTAGAAGTCCTACCGGGATTCGTTATTGGTGGCCACAATCATCACCCCATTAGATATGTAGATGACACGGTGTTCTGTGAGATTTAAACGAAAATTGAGTGGTTGGAAAATAAATTTCCACTCAAATCTGTTCCCGCTGGCAGCTACCGTGCAAACCGGAACAATGCTTCGCTCGGGACTGTTTTCTGCACACCGTAAACAACAATATTATCGCTCTTACTCTGGAACTTGGGTATAACCTTTACCAGTCTCAAAGAACAAACTACTCCTGAAACAAAAAGTCAACTATTTTTATCCTTCCTTGGTCTCGGGCAAGAAACCGAGATCTCTCGCTTGTGTTAGCCTCATTCTCGCCGATAACGCATGCGCTGTGTCACTTCAACATTGATTTGCCGAAGTTCACTTCGCAGGTCGATGATGTCGACAAGCACATGTGCAGAGAATTTGCTTTCTCTTGCTTCGGCGAGCTATGTCTCTACTGTATGTTCATAGCAAAAACAGAAAGGAGACTACTGGACCTACACTAAAGGTATTGAAGGCAAGCGAGAAGAGGAGACTGAACAATAATTGCAAGTAGACAATAAATATATTATCAGTAAAAGGAACAGCCCAAGATGCAGACTATGAATTGAAGACACGAAAATCAAACAAGTACAAAAAGTTAAATATCTACCAATTTTTTTAACAGAGGACGGAAAGTGCGATACCGAAAATTCGAAGAAGCCTTTAAAAAGCTAAGCAAAGTATTAAGAAACAGAATAATCTTGTTAAAATTAAGGAAAATAGTATTGAACTTTTAGGTAATACCATGTTCTGTTACATATGCAGTGAATGCTGGACAATCTCCTCATAGATGAAGGAAAAACTTGAAGCAAAGAAATGTGGTTCTACAAAAAGATTCTGAGAATATCATGAACTAAACATGTGAGCAGTGAAGTGCGCTTTAGAGAAAATGGTAGCAGAAAGGATACTTATACTTAACATCGGAAAGAGACGCTTTTAATTTCTAGGGCAAGTAATGAGGAAAGAGAGCTTAGAAAATCTAATACTCACAAGACATTTAAGTCAAGAGTTGACAGAGGAATGCAGGGCCTGACCTAGCTAACGAGCTTTTATAAATGGTTGGCAGAACAGGGATTAGGAGAGATCACGAAAAGAAAAAAAAATGCTAACCGCCAGAAGATCTACTGAGCCCTGAAATGAGTTGAGATAGCTCTCATTTCCTTGCGGGGTCGGGGAAACAACCATATTATTAACAAATTTCCTTTTTTCATCAGAGTAATACGCAGTTCTTTCGAAGTTTCATATAGGAATAACGTGTCGCTGCCGATACTAGGGTTTGAATACGGACCGCCGGAGAGAAAGCAGATTCGACCTCATCTTGAAGTCACGTGACAGGTAAAGTGTATATATATATAGGTATTAGCGGCGTCTGGCCGAGTATTGTTCGAAGGCGTTACTATTATTGTGTCTATGATACTTATATGGCACTTGTGCTTCGGCCCTGTTGCTGATAGTATCACGGCTACGGCTAGCTTGGACCAGCTATGACAAGCCAAGACCAGCTCTGACCAGCTTGGACAAGCCAAGACCAGCTCTGACCAGCTTGGACAAGCCATGACCAGCTCTGACCAGCTTGGACAAGCCATGACCAGCTCTGACCAGCTTGGACAAGCCAAGACCAGCTCTGACCAGCTTGGACAAGCCAAGACCAGCTCTGACCAGCTTGGACAAGCCAAGACCAGCTCTGACCAGCTTGGACAAGCCAAGACCAGCTCTGACCAGCTTGGACAAGCCAAGACCAGCTCTGACCAGCTTGGACAAGCCAAGACCAGCTCTGACCAGCTTGGACAAGCCAAGACCAGCTCTGACCAGCTTGGACAAGCCATGACAAGCCAAGACCAGCTCTGACCAGCTTGGACAAGCCATGACAAGCCAAGACCAGCTCTGACCAGCTTGGACAAGCCAAGACCATCTGACCAGCTTGGACAAATGACCAGCTAAGACCACTGACCAGCTTGGACAAGCCATGACAAGCCAAGACCAGCTCAGACCAGCTTGGACAAGACCAGCTCTGACCAGCTTGGACAAGCCAAAGACAAGACCAAGACCAGCTCTGACCAGCTTGGACAAGCCAAGACCAGCTCTGACCAGCTTGGACAAGACCATGACAGCTTGGACAAGCCAAGACCAGCTCTGACCAGCTTGGACAAGCCAAGACAAGCCAAGACCAGCTTGGACCAGCTTGGACCAGCTCTGACCAGCTTGGACAAGCCAAGACCAGCACTCTGACCAGCTTGGACAACAGTTTGACCAGCTTGGACAAGCCAAGACCAGCTCTGACCAGCTTGGACAAGCCAAGACCAGCTCTGACCAGCTTGGACAAGCCAAGACCAGCTCTGACCAGCTTGGACAAGCCAAGACCAGCTCTGACCAGCTTGGACAAGCCAAGACAAGTTCTGACCAGCTTGGACAAGCCAAGACCAGCTCTGACCAGCTTGGACAAGCCAAGACCAGCTCTGACCAGCTTGGACAAGCCAAGACCAGCTCTGACCAGCTTGGACAAGCAAGACCAGCTCTGACCAGCTTGGACAAGCCAAGACCAGCTCTGACCAGCTTGGACAAGCCAAGACCAGCTCTGACCAGCTTGGACAAGCCAAGACCAACTCTGACCAGCTTGGACAAGCCAAAGACAAGCCAAGACCAGTCTGACCAGCTTGGACAAGCCAAGACCAGCTCTGACCAGCTTGGACAAGCCAAGACCAGCTCTGACCAGCTTGGACAAGCCAAGACCAGCTCTGACCAGCTTGGACAAGCCAAGACCAGCTCTGACCAGCTTGGACAAGCCAAGACCAGCTCTGACCAGCTTGGACAAGCCAAGACCAGCTCTGACCAGCTTGGACAAGCCAAGACCAGCTCTGACCAGCTTGGACAAGCCAAGACCAGTTTGACCAGCTTGGACAAGCCAAGACCAGCTCTGACCAGCTTGGACAAGCCAAGACCAGTTTCTGACCAGCTTGGACAAGCCAAGACCAGCTCTGACCAGCTTGGACAAGCCAAGACCAGCTTCTGACCAGCTTGGACAAGCCAAGACCAGCTCTGACCAGCTTGGACAAGCTAAGACCAGCTCTGACCAGCTTGGACAAGCCAAGACCAGCTCTGACCAGCTTGGACAAGCAAGACCAACTCTGACCAGCTTGGACAAGCCAAGACCAGCTTGGACGCGACAAGCCAAGACCAGCTCTGACCAGCTTGGACAAGCCAAGACCAGCTCTGACCAGCTTGGACAAGCCATGACAAGCTCTGACCAGCTTGTTTCAACACACTCTGTGTCTTATCAAGTGATGATGTTGAAAATAAAATAAATGGTTTTAAAAGTTTCAGATTAATTAACGATATTCAAAAGCTTGACAACGAAATCCTGCTCTAATAGCTATTCAGATCTTTTAATACGTGTAATATTAAAAATAATTTATACTAACTAATAATTATAAATTTACATGATAAAATTTAATATTAAAATTAAAAACTGGCAATTTTTAAAATCCAAATTTAATCACTATTAAGTTTAAAAACTACAAAATTATTGAGAAAAGAAAAAATATATATGTTTATTCAATTCATTTCTTCATTGAAATTACGTTCGACAAGACAAGATGCTACAATACATCCGGTCATTTGATAATACATGTATATATATTTTTCTCTTTTTCCCTTTATTTTCCGTTTTTATTTTAAAGTTTGTGAATATGGTCTTAAACTCACGCGTGACACAACAAAAACACAATCAGATTATAATACATAAGCATCCAGACATAATTAGATACACACACACAAACATACACACACACTAAAAAAAAAAAATAAATAAAAAAAAGGAGAGGTGGGGGGAATACATGAACATCTCTACAGCCCTTTATTAAAAAAGGAGACGTGGAAACTAACACTTATACACACACAGATAAATGTGAATACACTCTACATACACATAGACATACTTTTGATATATATATATATATATATATATATATATATATAGTAGCCGCTGTTTGTTTGTTGTCGAACTCCTCCTAGGGTTTTGGAGATAGATCCCCATCATAACCATGTATATTCGGAAACGACATTACCCAGGTTACTTGGAGAAGTATATTTCTTATTTATCAAAGGGGGGGGATGTTACAAAGCCCCCACTGAATTTTTCCCCCTCTGATTTAAAATAAAATTCCATTTGAAAAAGGGAATGACTCCTGTCCAAAATATAGAAGGAAAAATTCAGAAGATGGAGGTCACATCGACAAATGCACACACAAATACAAGTAAATGTAGTAATACTAATCAACACAGTGAGGTAATCAATAATAAATAATGAATAAAAATTTGACAAAGAACACTGGAAAATAGCTACAAATACCTGCATTTGGATCCATAATTATTTTGATGATCACATTTAAGTCTATTCACAATTATTCCCACTGTAGAATTTGTAGCTCGCATCTTGGGCTTCTACACTTGCTCAAAACCATACATTTATTCTTAGAATTAAGGTTCAAACCTTTCTTGTTTTTCTTCACTACGTTGACTAGAAGGTCCTGTATTTTTCTTTCCGTGGCTGCCATCAACGCCGTGTCATCCGCGTTTCTCATAGTGTTAAGATTATCCCCACCGATAGAATTTAATGTGATCATCAAAATATACGTATCACAATTAACATCACGCACTCACAGAGTATATGGTGACTATTAGTTTCAGGACTCAAGCGATCTTCCGACTGTTACAAAGATCTATGTAAAATAAACCTCAGAATAATAGGCATCAACCTAGACACATAGGAGAAAGTAGACGCAGAATAATCATCTTAGAGGTCAGGGTTTTTTTGGGTTTTTTTTTAAAGCAATTCCACCCCAAGCAAGGCGGGAAGCCACTAGCACGCAAGGGGTGACAGAGAGGAGTGATAGAGGAATGGATGAAGAGAAGGTTAGGCGATAGATTAGGGTATCTGGAGACGTCGATTGACATTACATAAGAATAATTGGAGATTATAGCTATCAGGAAAACAAGAAATAAGGAGGGATTTCCACAGGCGAGAAGTGCTAGACATGAAGCTATTGGAGTAGAAGAGACGGCTACATTTAACAGTTTCGACAGTGAAAGGGTGAGAGCGAGATGCCAGTCTAGTTGAACGCTTAAATAGCAGTTACCGTGAAAGTATTTGTAAAAAAGACAGAGGGAGGCAACGGCACGTCTGTGAGAGAGCGGCTGCAGACGAGATGCCAGATCAGGACAAATTGCATTGCATATCCGTCTTTGGATTTTATCAAGGACCTTGAGACAAACAGAAGGGGTTCGAAACAATATATGGCAGCAATAATCCATGCAAGGGCGAATGATTTAACTGCCATACTTGATGCCCGCTTAGTCGATCATGTCTCTTTCAATTCATGTAGGAGATTTTCCCGCATTAAGGTGTCGTTTCTATCTGCGGTAGACTGGGTGCCAGCCAAGGCTATAGGACCCAGACTGTTCTGCTATTCAACCCGTATCTCTTGGAGTGGGGGGAAAGAGATGGATTTATACATTTCCCAAAAGTTTTGCGGGCAATCACTTGCCCGCATAACTTTTGGGAAATGTAACGAGATCGGTCGGTCTATCGATAGGTAGGTATGTCGATAGGTTGGTAGACAGTATAAAATGGTCCCTTCATATTCGAAATGGCATTTACCCGACAGTCAATGGAGAAAAGGCAAAGCCAGAAGTTTGCGTAACGACCAGTATCTTACCTCTGAAGCCACGACAAACACTGCGCCTAAAACATCATCCATTGCACGTCTACCCAGACTGATTGATGTCTACAGTATAAAACTCACAGAATATGATGTGCAATAAAAATGCAAGTGCAAAATATTGCTAATATCATTTAATAAGAAATATATAACGAAAAGCTTAACTAATAAAATCGTACATCTGGTCTGGCGCTCCTGCTGCGTATTTAGGTAATTTTGATAAAATATATAGAAGAATCTGTTATGTTATTGGTCCTGACCTGGCATCTCGGCTTCAGTCACTTCCCCACCGCCGTAGCGTAGCTTTTCTGTCTCTTTCCTATATAAATTTTCCTGATAATTGTTCTGATTACCTTTTCTCTATCGTAGCTCGTTTTATTAATTTAAGGACAGCACTAAATTGGCGCCAAGTTCTCATCAATTTATAGTTGAAATGGCGACAACCGTAACAGTTTCTTCTCTCACACTTATCGCCTGTGGAACTCTTTCGGCTTCTTGCTTTGCCGTCATAAACACAATGTCAATCGTTATGTTTTGTCTTCTTAATTTCCGTTCTTTTGTTCTCTATCACTCTTTAATGTTTTTTCATTTTCTATTATTCTTCCACCCTCAGTAGCGCCTGCGTTTTAGCAATCAAATTGCCTTGCCTGTGGTGAAATGATAAAAAAAATGACTAAATTAACACAAAGAAACGAATTCCAAAATAACATATATGAAAACGCTATATATACAACATTGGAATGCACAAAATTCAGAGCGTGCAATAATATTGAGACGCATTTTAAATGCTGGTAACTTGGATTATAAAAACGATGAACTAACTTGGATTATAAAAACGATGAACTAACTTGGATTATAAAAACGATGAACTACCAAATACATTTTTTACATAACTAACATCAACGAGTTCAGCATATAGGATTTTCCAATAACTTAAACTTAACTCACATTTAAAATCGGTTTAAGTGTGTAATGATTTTTTTTCTTTTTCTTTCAGATTTAACAACTTAAGTCTTTGGCAATTTCAGCCATGGAAAGATTAACAATCAAACAATGTGTTAAAAGTTATCGAAGCATATTGCGAAAATATATTTGGTACTTTTATAGTCTAAGATACTTACTATATCCCATCAATATGGGATACGCTGTGTAAACAATCTTAAAATGCAATACATATATACGTCACAAATCGTCCCACACATAGAACTTGAAACACATAAAAAGCAAAGGGTATGCAAGGTGGAAGAATTAATAGAATGTCTTATTTGTAACGTCCCCAAGCGGAACGGTAAAGCTTTGGTGTTATTTCTTATAAATAAAATTTAAATGAAATGTCAATCGTTATCTTGTTTTCTGAATTACTGTTCTTTTATTATTTTCTCATATTTTCTCACACTCAGTAATCCCTTGCATCTTAGTGGCTTTATTGCCTTGCTTGGTGAAATGATTAAAGCTTCTTACTCTTCATTTCTTTTAAAACTTTCTTCCTACGGATTTCTATCACTCTCTTTCGTTATTAAGACTCCTGTTTATATCTTTCCCTTTTCTTCCTTTTGACTACCTTCCCTATTGTTTAAAACCGTCTCATTTATTTTTTGCTGTTTTTTTTTTTCAACAACCCGGAGGAAAAACATTTCATCTAAACTATTCACTGCTTGTTACATTTCTTCAAATTTTTTGTCCAGTCGAACGAAAGAACTTGCTCAGTGATAACGATGACAATGACGATGGTGGCATTGGGGACAATTTCTAGAATCTCGAAGATAAACATGGAGACAGTTGCATTGCGTATTATGACAAGTTGATTCAAACCTAAGCGGAATAACGGTGGCGAAAATGGAAAGAAAATAATCAAAGCCATAAGGGAAGGTAAGAAAAAAAATTAGGTTTTGAAAAAAGAAATCTGGGAAATTGGGGAAGAAAACATGAAAGAAAAAAAAATACACAGCGACTGAATGAACTGAAGGCAAGGGAATATGACTTTATTATTCGCATCTCGACTAAAAACAAAAATGTTGAAATATTCCGAAAGAAACGAAGAGCGAAACGAAACCGTCGAAAGAAACGAAGAGCGAAACGAAACCGTCGAAAGAAACGAAGAGCGAAACGAAACCGTCGAAAGAAACGAAGAGCGAAACGAAACCGTCGAAAGAAACGAAGAGCGAAACGAAACCGTCGAAAGAAACGAAGAGCGAAACGAAACCGTCGAAAGAAACGAAGAGCGAAACGAAACCGTCGAAAGAAACGAAGAGCGAAACGAAACCGTCGAAAGAAACGAAGAGCGAAACGAAACCGTCGAAAGAAACGAAGAGCGAAACGAAACCGTCGAAAGAAACGAAGAGCGAAACGAAACCGTCGAAAGAAACGAAGAGCGAAACGAAACCGTCGAAAGAAACGAAGAGCGAAACGAAACCGTCGAAAGAAACGAAGAGCGAAACGAAACCTTCGAAAGAAACGAAGAGCGAAACGAAACCTTCGAAAGAAACGAAGAGCGAAACGAAACCTTCGAAAGAAACGACGAACGAACGAAAATTCGAATCGAACTAATGAAAAGAAAAAAAAAAAAAAAAAAAAATTGAACGACGAACGAAAATATGAAACACTGAAAAAACGGACTGACCAATGAATGAAAGGAACGAAATAAATAAAATTTGTAAGGAAAAAAAAAAAAGAATCTCAATGGAGTAGAAGCCGTCTAGTAAAATTAAATAAAAAAATGTATGAACGAAAAGGAAATAGACAAAAAAAAAAAAAGAAAGGAACATAAAAAGAAAAGAACACCAGAATCTAATCATTAAGAAAATAAAGAAAATGCGGAGGAATAGTAGGAAGGTTTGAATAAATTAAAAAGAAAGAGCGATGAATTGATTAAGGTAAAGTAACAAAAGGAGTGGAGTAATGGATAGCAGTGCGGATTGAGGAATCGGAGAGCCGAGTTCGAATTCCAGTCAAATCCATTTCATTCACTTTGGTGCTAATAACCTTGGGAAAGGTATGAATCATTCTCGTCTCCTTCCAGCTATGGGTAAATAGCAGGACAGACTGGGTTCTATAGCCTTGGATGGCAACTGGTCTACCGCAGAAAGAAATGTCAACCTACTACGGGAAAAATCTGCTGTGTCAGTCATGTATCGAAAGATACATGATCGCCTAAGCGTGTATCACGCATGGCACATAACTGACTGAACAAAAGGATGAAATTAAAAAATGAAGGAACTCAAGTACGAAGGAAATTATGAATAAATTATTAGAATAGCAAAAGTATTAATGAAGGAGGGAATAAATGACTGAAGAAATAACAAATGAAGATAGAAGAGAAGAATGAATGAAAGATATGACAAAGTAAATGATGAAGACAGAATAAGAGAATAAATGAATGAACAAAATGACAATAAAAAACGAAGAGAGAATAAGAGAATGAACGAATAAACGTATGAGAAATAGTAAAGGAAAGAAATGAATGAATACAAATCGACTGATACAATAAGAGAATGAGGAGAATAAGAGAATGAGGAGAATAAGAGAATGAGGAGAATAAGAGAATGAGGAGAATAAGAGAATGAGGAGAATAAGAGAATGAGGAGAATAAGAGAATGAGGAGAATAAGAGAATGAGGAGAATAAGAGAATGAGGAGAATAAGAGAATGAGGAGAATGAGGAGAATAAGAGAAGGAGAATAAGAGAATGAGGAGAATAAGAGAATGAGGAGAATAAGAGAATGAGGAGAATAAGAGAATGAGGAGAATAAGAGAATGAGGAGAATAAGAGAATGAGGAGAATAAGAGAATGAGGAGAATAAGAGAATGAGGAGAATAAGAGAATGAGGAGAATAAGAGAATGAGGAGAATAAGAGAATGAGGAGAATAAGAGAATGAGGAGAATAAGAGAATGAGGAGAATAAGAGAATGAGGAGAATAAGAGAATGAGGAGAATAAGAGAATGAGGAGAATAAGAGAATGAGGAGAATGAGGAGAATGAGGAGAATAAGAATAAGAGAATAAGAAGAGAAGAAGAAAATAATAAGAGAATGAAAAATAATAAACGAAGTCATAAGAGAAGAATCGACAAATGAAACGGTTAGAAATGAAGACAAAATAAAAGCACGAAGAAATTTAGGAATAATATTCTGAAGAAAAAAAATATGAATGCAAACAGAAAAGAAAGATAGCTAGAAGAATAAGACTACTAATGAAGGCCAAAAACACAAGAAAACTATGTTTGCGAACATTCGATAAGTAATGCGGAGAGACGTTAAAAAACAAAAAAAAATGAGGGAATGAATGGGATAACAAAAATGGAGGAATACGGGAATAAAAAAAAAAAAAAAAAAAAAACGAAGCTCGAAGCAAAAACAACAGGAACATGCGGAGTAGATAGAACGCATTTTATAGGAAATAAACTACATACAAAACAATTAGTAATTATGAGATATATAAATAAAAGAAAAAGAAATATGTAGCGAATCCGCCCCCGTTACCCAACTACAAAAAATAAAATTAAATAATGAGTATTGAAAACAGTTCAGAAAAATAATTTTGTAAATAATCAATCCTCAATCCGATTTCCGCCAACACAATCTGCGCCAAAAGTTTGTACCTTTTTGCCACCCGAAGCAATGTCTGGTCTAACTATCTCCAATGAATTGCAGAGATTCTTGCAATCATGTTTAATGATGATACGATTCTAATGATTTCCACTGTCCCTGCGGCTCTTAAAAGAGATGGAATTTGCTAGCAAAATAATAAAAAAAAAGGAATGGTTAGGGACATTTTCAGTTAACAAAACGTATAAGGGAATCCTCGACTTACGACAGAGTTTTGTTCCTACGATGCGTTGTAACGTAATCGTGATTATACGAATAATAAGCACTTACGTCACTCGCCTATGCTAATAGAACAGTAAAATAATAATCAAGTACGTAACACATTTTATAACATGTTAACTAAAACAAAAAAAAAACCGCGAGTATAATACATATATAATATGAAATGAAATTAATACATATTCATTATTTACATTATTCGGACTACTGTCCTCATCTTCGTCGCCATATTTATTAAAACGTTTCCGGCCTTCTTCAGGTAATTGCAATGTCCAATCAACCCTTTATTTCGCTCACTGGGTAGACTGTTCTAGTTCCACGTGCCACGTGGATGTCAGTTATCAGTTATCTCCTGTTAATTTTCGCTCTGAAAGTTCTCCACTGCCTTAACCGGGTATTGAATTCACACTGTTTGGGTCCTGTCACTGGATCTAACCAACGCCTTTATCCTTGAGGACATCTGTGCATGAATTTCTGGGTATTATAAACCTAATGTCTTCAGTAACCATTTTTACCAGTGCTCATATTGCAATTTTTACTGTTATCATTTCATGTTTTAACCAGAGCTCATATTGCAACTTTGTTGTTATCATTGCTTTTCTCTGGCACTCCTTATTACTGGTTCCCATATTGTATTCATTTCTATGCTTGGTCGGCTCAGGAGATTTTTGTGGCCTAGCATATGTGCCGATTCCTTAAATTTACGAATTTTCCAATGGTGTTCCTTGTCTATGATCTCAACCTGATCCTACAGAGGGCGGTGATCTCCATATATGTGGTTAGCCACGCCTGATTTTTCTACTTCCCCTCGTGTTACAGCTTTCTGGTGTTCTTGAAGCCTTACCTTGAGGGGGCGGCCTGTCTCTACTTTATATTTCATTCCGTAGCTGCACGGGATAGCGTACACACAATCTTTAGTCATGTTTTCCTCTAGGGGGGGGGTCTTACTCGGGAGAGATATCTGCGAAGTGTCGTCAAGATTTTGAAGGTTGTTCTGACATCCATTAAACATGGCACGTAGAACTAGAACAGTCTACTCCAGTGAGTGAAATAAAGGGTTCAGTTCGACATTCCAACCACCTGAAGAAGGTCAGAGCGTACAACGGTCGGAACGTTGTTATAAATATGGTGACAACGATGAGTGCAGTAGTCCGAATAATGTAAATAATGTACATAATACCTCATCTCAAAAATATAGACAGTGTTCTTATATTTTGTCTCTACTTTTGAAATGATGTATTGTAACTTTTTACATCGTTCGGACTGTTGTTTTAATCTTTATTTTAGGTTTTTTAAGCATTTCACCCGAAGCAAGGCTGGAAGCCACTAGCACGCAAGGGGTTACAGAGGATTTGGAGCGATAGCAGGTAGGAGTGAGAGGAAAGGATGAAGAGAAGCGTAGTGGGTAGATCAAGGCAACTGAAGATGTTTATTGACTTTACATTTGAATAGTTGGAGATTATAGCTATCAAGGAAACAGGAATAGGGAAGGGAGTTCCACAGGCGAGATGTGCGAGATATGAAGCTATTGGAGTAGAAGAGGCGGCTACATTTAACAGTTTCAACAGTGAAAGGGTGAGAGCGAGATGCCAGCCTCGTAGGGCGCTTGAATTCATGAAGTCTGGGAACCAGCGAAAGCAGCTCGTTGGAGCAATTACCATGAAAGTATTTGTAAAAAAGACAGAGAGACGACGGCACGTCTGTGAGAGAGCGACTGCAGACGAGATGCCAGATCAGGGCCAATTGTATTGCATATCCGTCACTGGATCTTATCAAGAACCCAGAGGCAAACAGAAGGAGCTCCAGACCATATATGGCAGCAATACTCCATGCAAGGACGAATGGTTGATTTGTAGATTTGAAGGATCGATTCCGAGGAGAAAAATTTCCTGGCGCGGCACAGGGAGCCAACTTTCCTTGCAGTGGACGAAGCAATTGACTCAATGTATTTGTTCCATCTTAGATCATTTTTCGGAAATCCAAGGTGACTAACGCAACGTTAAGTATATATTCGGAATATACTAACACAAGTTCAACGCAAATGGCAGTGGATTGACACGAAAAAATCTCCATGACGGACCATAAAATCTGAGCTCCATGGCCGATAGGTAATATTGTGCGTGTGGTGGAACAATCAGAAATTTTTAGAATTTAGAATTTTTAAACGTAATGAAACACTAAACTCATGTAGCGCAGTTGCAGAAATGTCCATAAACGCAACCTCGTCAGCAAGAAGAATGTTGCACTTTTCAATGATAAATGATGAAGCAAGGCCGAAAATCTGTAAGAATAACACATGAAAATATCTGGGAACTCGGTTAGTCTATTTTCCATACTAATCTCAATATTAACTTGCCATTACACAAACCAATTATTAAATCTTTTCGAGAGCTGCGAAATACTTTAATGGGACGGACATCTTTTCTAATAAAAACTGCCTGATAAATAGCTACAAATCATTGCAAATAATGGTGAAGATATAATTGAGTAACATGTAACTGTAATTTTTTTTTTATCAGACATCTTCAACCAAATATGAAATACTCAACCTATATATGAAGAAGTATAGTTTTAAGGTGTGCTATATTTATGGTACAAAGTGCTCAATATCAGAGACAGAGCGTATGTAAATATAAAAGTGAACATTGGAGTCAATCCAACAGATTTTTATTATTTAAACGTTATATTTAGTGGATACTTGTATTTGAGTTGAAGCTCCGTTTGTTTGTTAAATATATTTATTTATTTATTTATATGCGGAGAGCGGATATTTTTCTCTACTAAGATTTCTCGAATATTCTGACCGGTAGACGAAAATAAAATAGTGTTCAATACAAAATATATTAAAATTTATAGGACTTCCTTCTTCATTGTTTCGTAATTGGTAAAAAAAAAAAAAAAAAAAAAAAAAAAAGAAAAGAAAAGGGGGGCCTGACGATGGTCACGCGCATGAAACTCAGAGTTGAACCAAACAGTGAGAAAAAAAAAAGAATGTACATTTCTTATTAGTGTTTGTGTGTGTATATATATATATATATAAAATTTAAATATAAATTTTGTCACTTAGCTGATTGATGTTACATTCAGCATCCTATATATATATATATATATATATATATATATATATATATATATATGTGTGTGTGTGTGTGTATATGTGTATATGTATGTATGTGTGTGTGTGTGTATGTGTGTATATGTATATGTGTATATGTGTATGTGTATATGTGTATGTGTATGTATGTATGTATGGGCGTATGTATGTATGTATGTGTGTGTGTATGTAGCATACAAAAAAAAACAAACAAAAGAAAACACGTCACAGCACTGTATGCCCACGTCATTATGTCTATGAAACTCACCCTTAGTCTACATGTCATAATGTTGACTTAAAGACGAAATCTTGGGCCATATTTTTTTTTTCCAAAATGAACTTTGGACAACGTCTGACGGATTTTCCCTTTTATCTGAGACCGATTATTCGTAAATTAAAAAAAAAGTCGATCACTAAAATTAATCGACCCAAAACGTGCCTTTTTAATAATATTTGCCTTCAACATTTGTTGCCTATATATATATATATATATATATATATATATATATATATATATATTGCGCACGTGTATGTAATTTAAGTCGTCTTACTCATCTATGTACATTAATTCTTTTCTGATGCACATAGATTTTCTCGTCAGGAGACGTGATTATTTTTACTCAAATCGTTTTGAATGCAAAAGATAATACCCCCCTTCATTCATCAGAGTATAAACACGCTGTGCTAAATTTACAATGAAAAAGATAAACTACTCAAACGCAGAAGGCAATATGCCCATGGGTCTTCATCGTCTAATAATCTCCATCGAATGCGCTAAGAATGGACTAAATTTAAACAAAACCTTACTCCATCAAGAAACAAAAGAAATGAACGTCATTAAAATTATTCCACCTCGTTTACTTTCCCGCCATTTTTGTGTTCCGTGAAAAAAAAAAAAAAAAAAAAAAAAAGAAAAAAAATCTGTACGTTGTTGTCATTAAACTTGCGCACGCGTCTTAGAACGACGATTCGTTTTGGTAATTTTCAAATCCCAGTGATAAGAGCACTGGTTTCTACAAATATGGCGACGATCGTACAAACAAATTAAAACTACTTTACGTGAGAATGCCTAATATTCCCTGGCTCTAAAATTGCTAAAGGTAAGTTTTTATTTCTACAAAACATATCTTCAGCAATTTGCTTAGAGCCAGGGACAGCAAAAAAAAAAAAAAAAAAAAAAACAAAACAACTTTAACATTTTTTGTTTATCGGGCCATCGCATTAAGCATTAAAATTATTAAGCTCTTCGGAAAATAATGTCCGATTTTAGAATCAAATTTTATTCCTACTTGCATCTTTGATTTGGAAGCATCAACCATTCTTTCCACAGTTCAGCTGTGAGAGATAAGTTCAGCGGAGAGATTACCATGTCATTTTGATTGACTGATCTGTTCGTTTAACGGCATATCAATTCTTTATGGGTCATTTAATGCTGAAATTTAATTTTCTTGGGGGTTGTGAAGAAATGAAAATATGATATATGTTACTCTACTTTCACAGTTGAATAAATGGTAGATGATACTAAGCTTTTGTTTATATATATTTTTGTGTAGACATAATTACTAGACGGGGCGTATGTGGGTTTTTCTTTGTAGTTTTGTTGAAGTCATATTTTGGAATACAGTTTGATGTGACATTGGATCATATAATATCATATAATTTCTTATTGTATATTATATTATATGGACTAATGTCATGAAAGAGTTCTGTCATGTTGGTTGTTTTGGGTGGCTAATTTTATTTGGCGGCATATCAACCTCTTTGGATTATTTGATGCTGAATTTTATATTATTTTATGCTTTCAACTATATATATATATATATATATATATATATATATATATATATATTTGCATATCCCTTTACTCTGAAAGTATAAAAATATATAGTTTCACTATTTACCCGTAGTTGAGGCCCTAACAGGTGCTACCACCCAGAATCTGAGTGAACCTGGGGACAAGGGCAATTAAGAGGTGGTCCCATGCTCCTCAAAACCTTCCGCTTGCTGCCGGATGAAGTATATCGTCATACCCAGGACAACTGGTCATATAGATTCTTAGAGGTACGCACATAAACCGTATTATCATCTACATATATATTTACTAATGATCTGAGAACGTTCTTAGGCAGATCGTTAATATAATGCAAAACGAGGTAGGACCGATGAGAGAGCCTTGGGAAACATTAATAGTGATCTTATGTGTCTTTTCTACAAATATTTTCCTAGCAACTCCGAGGAGCTTTTCCCCCCTCGTGCCTCAAATCAATTTAAGATTCTACTAGACATAGACTACTTGGCATCTAGGCCCCACGCTTTTACTGTTTAAATAGCTAGATGCAACCGCCACCTTTACTCCAACAGCTTCTTTTCCCGCACCTCACACCTGTGGACCTCTCTTCTGTTTCCTTGTTTCACTGATAACTAAAATCTAAAATGCAACATCGATCGTCAGATTCTATTTTCGTGAAGCCCGTTCATCGTTTGTCCTTTCCCCAATCCTCCCTATTTTTCAATTTCACTTACGCTCCTTGCAACGTCCTGCGTAATTAAATGCAATGTCAGTCGTTATTTTCTGTCTTTATTCCTGTTCTTTTATTGTTCTCTCGCCATACGGATTTCTTTTTCTCATATTCTCTCACACTGTTGCCTCTTAGTGGCTTTATTTCTTTTCTTAGGGTGAAATGATTATTTAAGATTAATAATAAAGTTATCTTGGGTTTTTTGAGCAGTTTAAGCTAAATATTAGGTTGGTGCAAAAATAATGACGTAATGATGTCGTTTTTTGGCGTATTTTTACGTCAAAAAATGACATTATTACATCATTATTTTTGCACCAACCTAATAAATTCAGAGAAAAAAAAATTCTCGAATGCAAAATAAACGATCCCCAACCACGCGTATTAATTTGGAATTTCCCCCTACCCCTTCCCGGAGTTAATTCAAAAGTTACAAATTCATAAGCGTCGGGAGTCCCCCCCCCTATGGGCATTTATTAATATTGTAACCTTAGCAAGATTTTGTGAAAGCATTTTACTTAAAGACATTGATAGACATTTATGTTTATTTCTTCGGAAACTTGTTATAATTTGGAAAACCCGCTTTAAAATTTCCAACCACGCCATTCATTGACCCCCCCATGTTAATTAGAGCTTTTCACTTTTCATCTCACCCCACCACCGTTCATTAAAACCCCTATTTCCCAAATACTCATTTTTTTTAATAATCACTCCAATTTATACGAATCACAACTTTTATTTGACACCCCACAATAATTATTTTACTCGTCTGTTTTTCTGTATTCATTGAACTCCATATTTATCGACATGCAGACTGCTTGTTCCCAGTAAAAGTTACGGGTTATTCTTTTCCTATGTAGATCAAGTTTTTTTTTCTAATCTTTCGAGTAGCTCTTTACTTAACTATGTAAGGAAAACTACAGGGACATAATTTCATCATTGAACTGTCTGTCTTTGTATATTAGAGGCCCGTTTATTTGCGCATGCGTACATGTTCCAAATTACACGCAGTCTGCTTAAAAATAGAAAAAAACGTCTATAAACAAATCATGCCAGCATTTATAATATCTATTTTGTCCGACCTTTCTCCGACCTCCAAACCCCTTTTTCTTTGTAGCCTTGGCAAATTATACCCTGTGAGAAAACAAACGAAATTGAAAGAAGAATAATCTGTCGAGTCCGCAGAGAGAAAAATATTGAAATTCGAATTTCTTATATATATTTTTGCTCCCCCCAAAAAGAAATTAACTCCATTTCACGACCACGTTACCTCATAAATAAAATAAAACTAAAGAATCAAAAACAAACATTGTGATTAAAAAAAAAATAAAAATATTGATCCGACTTGTTGGCAATATCGCCCATTTTTTTATCGTCCGCCATTTTGCTGTGGCCGAGACTAGACAATAGCGTATTATGACGAATGAAGTATTGCTCATTGCAGTGGTGTATAAAACAAATGACCATCTTTCTTTTCTGGGCTGAGAAAAGCTACGGCAGATTTTGGCTTGAAGCCATTGAACGATTTTGCTAGATTACAGACATGCTCATGTCTACTGCAGTGAGGTTTTTTTTGCCAAAAAACAAAAGAAACCGGATGTTTTCGCATAAGTAAAAACGTATATATAACTGTTATATTCCGCGCTAATAGGAATATATACTTGAAAAGTAAGGTGGATAAAATAAGTACAGGTTTATTTAAAAAAAAACCAAAAAAAAAAAAAAAACCAGTACAATATGAATAAAGGTAACAGTTAAGCACAAGGTCATCGCAAGTCAATCCAGTAGTGAGTGCTACTATTGGAAGGTCGGTAGTAAGTCTGAACCGTACTAAACAGATCCCAACTAGTGTGTGTGTGTGGAGTGGTCCAAAATTCCACAAGCTCGTCTACATGATTTACATGTATGCATAAATAATAGATGGCTACTTTCGTTTTTGTAGCACAGTCGACATGTCTATGAAGGGTACTAATCCTTGTCATGTCTATGGGGGGGAATTAATACTTGTCATGTGCTCAGGCATATTTGCGTTTGTTTAACACTAACAGTGCCAACCTGTAGTTTAAAGTGATAATTAAAACCTTAGTCACTTCATGCCTACATATCCACATAAACTGCATCTGTTCCTATTACGCGCAGCAACCTAAAACAGCAAACCCCTATACATCGAGTGGCTTTTGGGCTTTATGTTATGTGAACAATTATTTTTTTTTAAAAAAAGAAGCGTTGTAAGTAATATATTTTATAAGAGCAATCTCTTGGTTTATCCTTACCACATCACAAGCTGTTGTGCAGCTCGAAACCTTGACGTTCATCCTATCAATAATACGAGTATCGGAAGCCGGACAATGGTTGCCACCTACTCTCTTTCCTTTACACCTTAAGTGTATCTTGTTAGCGCATGCTTCCTTGATACGCAACCATATTTTTATAAAGTTTTCTCAAAGGAAGAACACTTGCTCCTCGTCCCTTCTTCACGCGATCTTTCATTTTCTTTTCCTACCTGTTTCTATTAACCGGCAAATTTCCGATATTTTCCACCACAAGTAACTCTCTTCCTTCTCGCAGTCTCACGAAGCCATATTTGATCCTTTTTGCTCCGACTCTGGCTTAAAGCCACCACATATAATCACCTTCGCTTCAACGGAAACGCATGTATTTCTCTGACGTCATTGTCCGGTCAGATTTCCAACATGTAAATGGACAATCTCTGTGGACATAACGGCCAGTGGTTATTCTGCGTACTGACTACTTTCCAAGGCTATACCGTTTTTATTTAAATACACTTACGGCTTGCTTTGCTATAACCGGATGTTAGATTGATCATGCGCATTGAAGAGATGAGGTTTCGGTAGTTCTGGGACGATTTCTCTCCTTGAAGGAAGAGAAGTGGAAGCCATATTCAGTTTATAGGTTCATCTTTCGTCTTGAGGTAATTTCTATTTATCGTCTTGAGGTAATTTCTGTTTACTGCTGTCACATTTTTGTTTTTACTACACCGGCTCCTATTTGGACATAGATTTAGCTTAGTGGTAAAAGGCTGGTGTTGAGGCTTTGTTTAAAACCTAACACGAGGATTGTTGAAATGAAAAGGGAAAAAAAAGTTGCTTTTCACAAAAGAAAGAAATACCCTTTAATGTATGTTCTGTAACGTTCTGAAATATATTAGGTTGGTGCAAAAATAATGACATAATAATGTCTTGTTTTGACGCATTTTTAACGTCAAAAAACGACGTTCTTACGTCATTATTTTTGCACCAACCTAATATTTTTATTATCTGAGTATTTCGTTGTGGTGTAATGATTAGCAAAGTTGTTTCGCTAGACAAAATTACGACTTGGTTATCATTTTTATGCTTCACCGAATGCTCCATACTTGCAGCCTTGTGCCACATCCAAGTTATGCTTTGTAAATCACTATTTTTTATTCCATTGTTTTCTTTTTATTTCTTTTTCTATATGCCATATCGCTTCAGATTCATGGCTCTCCAAAACTCCCTATACTTTGTAGCAAGGTTTGTCTTTCCGCTCCCCACATCACTGCTCCGACATCCATTTACATATCCTTGTTAGTTCGATTGAGTAGGTCCTGTGAGTGTCAAATTCTTCAAATCCTGTTACCTTGTGTGTCCTATAAATTTTAACTGCCTCTTTCGAAAAGTGTCCTTTTTTTTCTGAATTTCTCGGACGAGGGGTTATCATTTACATACAAGCTATTGTCAACAAAAGAGGAGGACAATAGTCCTCAAGTAAACGTGTCCTTTTTGCTCCCGTTTTCCCTAAAATGGTATTCTCAGCATCGTTCTGTAAGGTCACATGTCTTTTGCATCGTCTCTTCTTCATCAGTTAGATCGTCCAACAATCACTACTACAGAGGACTGATATTATCTAAAAAAAAAAAAAATTATTTTCTTTGTTTCTAACGAAATTTTCCTGTTACCTAATACTGTCTTTTGTAGTAATCATAAATCAATTTGGCATGGATTATAGGGAACCCAGTGATCCATACTATTAAATAACAATGGTTAAATAGACAAGCTCTCTAACCTTTTCGGTGAGCTATCAGTGTGGCCGTAAATGTTTGACAATATCCGCATAAAGAAGAAACTTGAAACGACAGTGACGTGCTTTTAGCGACAACGGCTAAAAAATATAAATGCCGAACAATCTTCCACTGGCAAGAATTTGACCGCTAGTCGCAGTGAACAGAAACAAAACCTTTCTCATGATATCAGATTTTCTTCTCTTATTAATTTAATTTTTCTAATTTTTTATCGCAGGCCAATCTCTGTGAAGGCAAGGCTTTCATTGGTCAAAAGAAAATTTCACAGACGCGTGAATACTTTTAATCAGTCTTCTGTGAAGGGAGTAGGCAAAGTGAATTGTTTCGCACTCACTACGCAAGCGCCATTATTATTTCTGGCATTTAAGACCAGATCCAGAGACACTGACAAGTAATGGAGAAAACATTAATGTTCAATATAAGAATAAGAATAAGAATAAGAAGAAGAAGAAGAAGAATAATAAGAAGAATAAGAAGAATAAGAAGAAAAAGAAGAATAATAATAAGAAGAAGAGCAAAGGCCCATCACTCGGACATGATCACAGACGACGAGAATTGACATGGAATATTGACCGAATATAATGTAGATTTAAAGCTCTTAAAAAAAAAAAAAAAAAAAACAGCTCTCAAATTACAATGCACAGGGAGATATCAGTAATTCTATTGGGGGTTTGTTTTGATTGATTCGTTTTCTACAGCTTATTAACCATTTGCAGGTTATTTAAAGCCAGAAAATATTCTTTGTAAGAATTTTTTTATGAGGAGAAGATATAATAATAGTTCCGTGATACTAATTAACCCATAGCTGGGAGCGTGAAAGGTATTTTATGCGTAAGTGAATATAACGAACCCAATGGGAATTGGAACTCGGCGCTCCGATTAACAGATTATTAATTTATCCATTACATCAACCGTACATCCAATCTAAGAGCACATGTTGTTCCCAAGCGGTCACTCATATAGGTACTGACAAGGCTCGGAGTTGCTTAACTTTGGTGATCGTATGGGAACCAATGTTTCAACGTTATGTGGCCCTAAGCTCTTGTTGGGGTTGGGACTCTGGGTCTGATTGGAAATGATTGTGATAGACTCCTTGAATTGATCACCGATAGTCTATGCATTAAATAAATACAAAAATAATAATAATGTTGCTATAATGAAAGCTCACACCCTACGAAAGCTTTAAAAAATATTTACAAATGTGAAGGGAAAAATGTGATGAATCCATTTGTAACTTTAAATCTCTTGGTGGAACCCGAGAGTCAGTCAGTCATGTGACATGCATAATATGCACTTACGCGATCATGGATCATACGATACCTTACTGACGAGGCAGATTTTCCCCGCAGTAGGTTGCCATTTCTTTCTGCGGTAGACCAGTTGCCATCCAAAAATATAGAACCTGGTCTGTCCTGCTATTTACCCATAGTTGACAGTGGGGAGGGAGAAGAAGAGGATTCATACGTTTCCCAAGTGCATTAGCACGTAAAGGAACGTGATGGATTCGAACTCTGCTCAATCCGAGCCGCTATCCATTACTCCACTGTGCCTCCTGGTCCGAGAGTATATTATTACATTAGAGAAATCAAAGGAACTAATAGTAACTGTGCTTCCCCCTTCGTTAGGTCACACGACTATCACGCCATACTAATACTGTATTGATCGCGTGGAAAGACAAGACATCAGAGATATTACTTGGTTTCAGTGAAAGAAAGCTAAAATTGTTTAACGTCTCCTGTTAATACCTCACATATAACGGACTATTCCATTTTCATCGCGTTAAAAGACACCAAAGACGCTATTTGGTTTCAGTCAGAATGTGAAAGACAAGACAGAAGTGTTTAACATGTTTCAGTGAAATGGAAAAGTTGTCAATGTCAAATCTTTTTATTTGTACCTCCTTACTTCTTAAAATAACGGCCAGCAGTCATATCTATGGCAATATTTTGTTAAAGTTGTTAAGCTCCAATATTTAACGATGTGATTTTTTTTATTGTTTTAGAACTCGCCATGAGCTTATTCAATCAAGAATTCAGAAATTACAAATAGGAAAATCGTGAAATTTTCCATGGATTAAAAATAATAATAATATGAACAAAATAATTGGCGTACATCTTTCAATATTTTTCAACATTTCGAGAAGAGCACGATTTAAGACACCGTTTAACATTCAACGACATACTGTTGAAATGTTGTTAAACACTTTTTTTCTTTTTCTTAAATCGCGATCTTCTCTAAGTGCTAATTAATAATGATGATGATGTCAAAGAGAGAAAAACTCAAAAAAAGAGGAAGAAAAAGAAAAGTAACGAACGTGGTGACTGATTAATTAATTTGTTGATTTTGATGAAAAGAAGCGAAGTGTTTCTTTGCCTGATTGAGTTTGTTTTCGACTGATTTGCACTTGATTTTTGACAGTTTTAAGATTTCCTATATGTACAGGGTAACTACAGTGATAGCCAACACGTTTACTGTTAAATAACTAGAGTTATACAAACGAGAGTATTAATACATCATGTCATTCTCTAGCCCTTATCAGGGATACGAGTTGTGACAATTTAATTTCCGGAATTATTGTTTATTGCTTTTATCACTCAAGCAAACACTGTCGTCCGAGGACATCCATAATGTTCCAATTTTCGCCGCCTTGAAACATGAACCAGAGGAATCTTTCGTTGCCGAGCAGTAGAGAAAGTTTTGCGTGTTCATGATACACTGTTGGTGAAAGTAATGACAAAGTAATATGAAGCAGCGGATTAACACCAGATTTTATATATGAAGACTGGTAAAATGACTAGTGAAACGTTAGTCCTATTAAAAATGGCTTATAATGAGCATACTAAAAAGAAATAAAATATTTTGAGTGACACAAGGGGTGAAAGGAAGGGGCGAGAAGTATATGATGGAAATAACCTCAGGCAAAAAAGCCTAGAACAGACGCAAATGTTTATTTGGAAGTGCAGGAAATTTTACGAGAATCTTTTCGGAGGAAAAGACACAAACATGGAACTCACACGTGAGTTGCCAACGTTCATGCGCTGGATGCTTTAGATGTTAGCAATTTACTGGCTTAGATATGCATTAGAAAAACGAGCCTTATTTCCCAAACAAAGCTCTGCACCCATGATTTTTGGATATTTCCATGTTTGGTCCTGAAATGACAATGATTTACTGACATCCGACATCCAGAAGGCTTTCCAGTGGAGCAGTTCTAAGAATGTTTCCAGCAATGGCACCATTCTCTTATGAAATACATAACTTCACGATGGAGTAATTTGAAGGTCCCAACCGTAAAGAAAATGTCGGAAAAATTATTTTAGTCAAAACAGTGACAGAATATTGGCTGGCTACTCGTATCCGAGGATGCCTGTCTACTAGGATGGCTAGCCAATCCGTGTTGCAGACGCCCGCTCAAGTAAATGTGTGTTCGTTCAGCACCCACAGAACCCACTGTGGTTTATAAGCAAGTATTCTGAGAGGACCTACGTTACAGTTTCAGGGAGAGAGCGCGTTATCTAGCGTGATTAACGGCCTGAATACAGCTCAAAGCCTCAGTCACAGTGAATTATGACATCGTGACAGCACAACCATCGATGACTCCCCAAAGAGTTCCGTCTACCCAATTTCGCTCACAAGGCTTGGGTCAACCCGTGATATGCTTTTCCAGGCACTTTCCAAACGTGTCACAGGGTGGGATTGCCTCCCCCAGACAGATGGCGTTAAGACGTCAGCTTCCTTTTAAATCGAGCATGGTGAGATTCGAACCCGTTTCTCATGGTCAGAAAGTGAACATTCTAACAATTCGGCCAAAACACAGTAGTCCTTAACACCGCAAAGCTTATCGCCCGCCCACTCACCGTGCACTCAGAATTTATAACTACAGGATGCGATGTATAAACTGTTGCAATCTTATGATTTTAATTTCGGGAAAGCGCGTTTGTTTTCATTTTGTCGACTGCACATTATGTTAGAGACAGTTGGGCATCGTTTGTAAGAAAAAGAGCACCATGACAATTCACTCAGCCAGAAATTTGGAAACGACATGCTGTAATGCTTGACATTTGCACTGGAAGCTCAAATACAAACATTTCAGATTGTTTCGGTATCAAAGGATTCGGAAGGAGTTGGATGAGTCTAATAGTGATTAGGAAGGTGCTTGTAATGATCGCTAGTGATGGCGACGTTATGCCTCAGAGTCATCTTCCCACGGGGCGTCAGACAACACGGAGGCCTATATCAAGTGTTTTGAGGAGGTAGTGCTACCCTGGGTCAAGAGGGTGACGGCTAGGAGTTCCTATGTCTGGCAAAAGGACTCTGCACCATGAAACACAAACCGGAGAACCCAAACATGGATGTCAGACAATTTCTGCAACATCATCTTTTACACCTGACCACCCAACTCCCCAGACTGCCACCCCATTTATGATTATGTGTGGGGAGAAGTTGAGCAAGAGACAAACAAAACTCATTGTAACACCAAAGATGAACTGAAAACAAGCATTATGGGAGTATTCACTAATTTAAACAAGGAGGCCGCCCAGAACAGTTGGAGGAGATTCCAAAGAGGTGTAGAAGCCGTGCTTGAAGCCAATGGCGATTTTATTTAACAAATTTAATCATTAGCATTTCATAATATTCTTATGTCAGTGTTATTTTCAATTTTTGAGTAACTTAGACGACTATTTATCCATCGCACCCTGAACATAGGGAACAGTCCTCAAACATATTGACTAAGACGAAACCTTACAAACCTGACTTAAGCGACTGATATCGTCTTCCAGTTGCTTATGAGAGTAATATCCTTTTTTTTCTAGTTACCTACTTTCCTTTTTCACACCTTATTTTCCCTTGCTACAATTTTAGCAGTTGTGTTGTATAAAAATGGACACCAAATGGCTATATATATATATATATATATATATATATATGTGTGTGTGTGTGTGTGTATGAATATATATATATATATATATATATATATATAGTGTGGAGGAAAACAAATATTCGTACACACAAAATTCTTAATTTATTGTATTTCCAACTAATGAATAAACATACTTTTCATAGCATTAACTGCACACAGATGCATAATAACTAAATATGCATAGAAAACTGAAGAAAAAATGATTAAATCGAAATAAATCCCATTTCGCCATTTTAATGAGTGAAAAAAGTATTTGTGCATTGCAAATTTCAGATTTTAAAACTTTCAAATTGCTTTAATACTCGAGATTATTCAAGGGGAATATTCTACAATGTCCCAATAATGTTATCAGTACTTAGTTCAGGACTAAAACTATACAAACAGAACATTCTATAATTGATATTCGTGCAAGCAATTCTTCTTTCGGTTATAAAACATACATATAACAAACTATTTCTTATTTAACAATTAAAATATTTAATCCTTAAAAATGGCTAAATGTATAGCCGAAAGCGCTCGGATAAAAAGAACATTCGGACTGTTTTTATATATTTTATCATCCGAAAAGAAAACATTAGATCGCATGAGAAATTGTATAAAAAACTAAATAAAAGCACCTTGTCTGTCGTATTCAGTGATATATATATATATATATATATATATACAGGATTTACATATATACACGTATGTATGTTACGCTACCGCATATTATTCAAAACTCGCTTCGGTTGGCTCTTTGACCAAATTTTCCTCTTGTAGAACATCAGCCTTGTCTTCAGCTGTTTCTATGCCATCGAATTACCGAGTTTAATTTCGGTGATCTGACAGGAACAGGTATTTCATAATGACTCGTCCATAGAAAAAAAAAAAGAAAGAAAGATGGACAATGGTAAATTATATAGACGAATTTCCTTAAAAACCAAGCTAAACATATCCGGAGATGTAGTAATTAAACTCCTTTATAGCACCGAATGCTAGACCCCAATACTGGAACGACATTCGCCAGCTTGATGTCTTCCTTTAGTGGTGTCTTCGCACTGTCATTAGTTATAATCTCTAAGACAAATATCTATTAATCTGTTTTCAAAATGAGATATTGGAAGTATAGAGCTATTTCTATTGCGATCGTAGTTTCCCTGGACTGAAGTCTTCGAAATAACAGACAAGTCGGGCTTCGAAAACGACGAGGGTGTTCACACACACATTATATATATATATATATATATATATATATATATTTGTGAGTGTGTTAGGAAAATCTATATCAAAATGGAAAATATTTTTCGTGTGACGTGTTTTGTCCTTTAGAACTTCATCGGGTTTAATTGATGTTCACGCTGATGAAACCGATTTTTTTTAAATGTGTGTGTAGGTATATAGTCTACAAGATTTCATTTTTGTTCTTCGGCTAGGCTATATAACCCAAAAAATATTGTTATAAAAAAATGAATTTAAATATGAAAAATACATTAAAGTTTTCCTAAAAACTGTTCTGTGATATGAACATCATATAATATATATATATATATATATATATATATAAATAAAATGAAAAACAGACCACTTTAAGGTACCATTACCATAATTTATTTCACCAAAATTCTTTTTAAAGGACTCCGGATCATCAGGTAACAATTCCAACAATGAAATGAAAGGAAAAATGGGATTAGAAATTGATGGGTAGTGTAATTTTTGTAATTTAACAGGGGGGTGAGAGTTGTAGTTAAAGAGACAAGGTAGAGTATATGGAGGGGTTAATTTCATATCTCTCTTAAGCATGCTTTATATTAGGGTAGGAGGAGTGACCGAACCTTGACCTATTTAGATGGTTAACTTAACGGAAATGATATATATATATATATATATATATATATATATATATATATACACAGGATTCGTTTAAAACGGATGACAATTTAAATTTTGTGTTCTTATAATTATTTTTTTGTATATATACACTACCGAGAATTGAAACCCAGGCAGTTAGGTTGTCAAGCAAACATCATACCAACTGTTCAAATGGACCTCGGTGACGAAGAGATTGCAAATCAGACTCAATATAGCGCCGCTCGCTCACATGGATGCGCACTGCTGATGCGTCCCAAATATAGGACGAAACGGCCGTCCAGTGCTTTCTGCATTCTGTTGAGGTTTCTATCAGACTCAATGAATTAATTAAATAAATATAATTATCAAATCCTCCTAATAATTCCCATATATATATATATATATATATATATATATAATTTGAAAAAGCAGAAGACATTTACAAAAATGACGTTTTTAAACATGACATTCTTCCCAAAATCCCACCACTAACTTCGAATAATTCTAACAAAAATGCCTTAAACAGAATTTACCTTCCTTTTAATGTAAATTCTCATATATTAAAAGTTTCAATCTGCAAAATGTAAAAAAAGAAAAAAGCTCTCCGAAGATATTTAAGCTTACTCATTTCGTTCATACGTTAAATTGTTCATTATCTATTTTTGGCACCATGTGCTCAGCACCAAAACAGCAATGAAAACAGAAAAGCAGAAAAATGGCGAAAAACTAAAAATAAATAAATGGTCTAATTTCTCTTAAGCGACTAACTTATCGACTGGAATGCAGGATCAAGTAACTTGCCCTTAGATCAGAAACGGTTAACCATGTCAAGGAACAACGTCGACGTCGAGAATAACCGGACTCAAGCGTTTGGCTCGCTCTTAAATGTTGATGCTGTGTCTACCAATACTTTCGCATACAATAGATTCAATATTGTATGTGTCGCATGTTCTGCCTTTCGCTTCATGGTTTTAGAATCTCACCCACATTTGTCTTTATTATTTCAGCCGAATTTGTACAGTGTAACCCGGATATAAAAGCGTTGTCGGGACCGGAGAAGAAGTCTCTTATATCCGGGTTTGGTCTATTTTATATACATTAACACAGGCTCTAATTTGGGACCAGAGAAAATCTCTCTTATATCCGGGTTACACTGTACAAGCAGAAAGACTTCCTATGCTTCTTGAAATTACACGGCGTAACTTAAGTTTGACCAATTATAAATCTGTCTGTAAATTTCTTTTCTGGGACGAGAGATGAAGTTTACTTTTAAACTGTTTTCCATTGTTTTTGACCAATGATTCTCTTTTTGAATATTTTAAAACTTAACAACGATCCTCTTTGAACACTTGTCCGCTTTTTCAAGTTATATGTAAGAGAGTTATCTTTAAAAACTGTTTACGTCTTTTCCCGCGAGTTAAAATATGCCGACTATTTGGGTTGCAGATGACTTGCGCATAAATGAAACAATGAAATTAAAACTTTAAGCAAAGTGCATTTTATACACAACCTTACGGGTGGATATGATTGTGTTTTAAACACAACCTTACGGGTGGATATGATTGTGTTTTAAACACAACCTTACGGGTGGATATGATTGTGTTTTAAACACAACCTTACGGGTGGATATGATTGTGTTTTAAACACAACCTTACGGGTGGATATGATTGTGTTTTTAAACACAACCTTACGGGGTGGATATGATTGTGTTTTAAACACAACCTTACAGGGTGGATATGATTGTGTTTTTAAACACAACCTTACGGGGTGGATATGATTGTGTTTTAAACACAACCTTATGGGTGGATATGATTGTGTTTTTTAAACACAACCTTACGGGTGGATATGATTGTGTTTTTAAACACAACCTTACGGGTGGATATGATTGTGTTTTAAACACAACCTTACGGGTGGATATGATTGTGTTTTAAACACAACCTTACGGGTGGATATGATTGTGTTTTAAACACAACCTTACGGGTGGATATGATTGTGTTTTAAACACAACCTTACGGGTGGATATGATTGTGTTTTAAACACAACCTTACGGGTGGATATGATTGTGTTTTAAACACAACCTTACGGGTGGATATGATTGTGTTTTAAACACAACCTTACGGGTGGATATGATTGTGTTTACATTCCACTTCCTTAAAAATATTTCTGAAATTTTCCTAAACCCTCAAAATCTTTAAATACAAATGTTGGCTGCTTATATTTCTAAAATAGGGTATTCTAACTATTCGAACTTTTGTCTTCATCTTTGATGTCATATTCACGTTGTACGCTCCGGCCTTCTTCAGTTGATTCGAATTTCGAACCGAACCCTTGATTTTGTTCACCGGAGTAGATTGTTCTATTTCCACGTGCCATGCCTGTTTCGGATAGTTTCATTTTCAACTATTTTCCTTTATTAATTCAACTCTTCAAGTTTTTATTCACCTCTGCTGTTGCCATGTATTGAACTTACAACTCTTGAATAAAGTCATTGGATTACTTTAAAACCAACGCTTTTATCCACTAGACCGGAGCGTACAACGTCCGAAACATCGCAAATATGACAGCAAAGATGAGGACAACAGTATGAACAATGTAAATAGCGTAAATAAAAATATTGACGTATGCTTGATGCTTTTTTTTATTTTATCAATACTGTCTCTAAATATGCATAATTATTGATAATTTGTCATATTTAGTAAGCTAATCTCGCAACTAATAATCTAATGCGTTCCATCCTCACCCGGTGGAAATAAACGTGTAACGTGTTCTAGACCGAGACATAAGTTATTTATTAAAATAAATCTGCCGGATGGTCTATGCGTATGCTTTTAGCAGACCTGTAAGCACCCTTCTTCACCTCACGCGCTTCATGGCGAAATTCTCTATCTTCCTTTTTTCTTTTGGAACTCGTCATAAAAGAGGCGATGCACTCCTTTTTATGTTCCGAATATATTAAGCCGTATTTTTTTAGTTTAACTTATGAAAAAATAAGAATCTGCTAAAATCTTTGATGCTCAACTTTCGAATTATCTTCAGCTGGAACGCAGGTTGTCCCAGGTGAATTAACGAAGAATACCTGAGCGTAAATGCAGTGATAAGATCAACAAGGGTGAGAATACGATGCGAACACTCGCTCAGGCATACTGTATTATTAGTAGTAGTAATAGTAGAATAATAATAATGATAATAATATCATCATCATCATGTCGGAAGTATAAACTTTAAGACGAACAGAAATGGTTCCGCTACAAACCAGAATCAAGATCTTAATGGGATTGTGACATATAGACAGACTGCATTATGGAGGCCATCAAAGACATTGTCTTTTTTTTGTTTTGTTTTAAAAAAAAAAAAAAAAAAAAAAAAAAAAAAAATTATTCCCATCGTAACTGTTCTTGGTTACCATAACATCAAAGAAATTGAAAATATTAAAAGGTAAACTAACATCCGGATCAAAGTTGTCAGAATATGGGACTTTTCAGGCCACTATTGCTCCAGTTATCATTGGGGGCGTTGGGGTTTATAGCTTCGAACCTAAAGGCCTACACTAAGAAAATCGGAATAAAGCCTAGTATCTCATTGTTTTCAGGAGGTTGCGTTGCTTCGCTCTGCAGATAGTCAACGAGAAGTGCTGCTTGAGGTCGTACGACTTGATCCATAAATTTAAGATCATCGTTTGAAAAAGCATAAAAACAAAAATGTCTATACGCATAGATAATTCCATATTATAGCTAGTAGTTGATTATTACGTATGAATATGTAATTTTACCTATGCAAATATCAGGCTAGGTTACAAATACTATCTATCATCTTAACCTATAATTAATATGATTAATTTAAATATTATAGACAACAATAATAAAAAAAACAAGTTTTGGCACAATTTTCAATCAACACCACGAGAAAGCGAATTTCATAACGTTTAACGGTCAGTGAGTATTCTGCATCTGAAGAGTGCTTATCCGTATAAAACTCCCAGTCGTGATATCGGCGTGGGATATCATTTTATTCACTAATATCATGACTGTTACATAACACCTAAGAAAAATATATGTGCGTGCAAGTATATATGCATATGTTTTTATATATATATATATATATATATATATATATATATATATATATATATATACACACACACACATTTCAGATGAAAATTAAGGACAATTTGAAATATCATATATATATAAATACTTTCATAAAATAAAACATTTTTTAATTTGAAACTTTTTCTATATATACATATTAAGAAAGTATACGTGGCTTCTCATTATGCTATATATATATATATATATATATATATATATATATAGAGAGAGAGAGAGAGAGAGTTAAGGCCTGCTGTATTATTTATTGCTGAAAGTGTTCAACATCAGGTATAGAGCGTATGTAAATATAAAAATGAACGCTGAGATCAACACCGAGAGGCGACAGTCTGTTTCATACTTATATATAAGAATAATAATAACATTGATCAAACTTCGGGTTCAAAGAAGGTTGATTTTAGGTACTTGAGCCTGCTTCTTTTTTTTTTCTACGAAAGTCATTTGAATGTTGTTGAAATAAATGTTTTAATTTGACACTTGTTTTCAAACACGACACACAATCCCACTACTAACTTCGAATAATACTAACAAAAATGTCCGGAAAAGAATTTTCCTCCTTTTTTAGTGTAAATTCCAAAATATTAAAAGTTTAAATCTGTAAGATGCTGTCCAGAAGATATTTAAAGATTTTAAAAACTCATTTCGTTCATACGTTAAATTGACCAGCATCTATTTTTGGCACCATATGTGGAGAACCAAATATCAGTTTTCGACATCACTTTCCTGGTATTCATCAGAAAATCATGATCTAGACATCTACTCCATTTCCGGTAGAGTCAACAGAAGTTTAAATGCAAATTTTAACCGCCTTATGGGGAATTTTGACCTCTTCATTGCAGACCAGAATTTACCCTTATTTTAATTAGAAATGTGAAAGTTTTGTTTTAATCTTTCTTTTAAGAACAAATAACATTAATCCAATTGATAAGAGCTTAGAATCATTTAAGGGTCTCAAAAAGCACAATTATCTACGTGGCTCATTTGTGCTAGTAAACTGTAAATCGGAAGAGAGAACTAAAGCATTGGTTAGAAACAGGCAAGTTTTTTCACCCCAAGCAAGCCAGTAAAGCCACTGAGAAACAAGGGGTTATTGGTTGTGGGAGAATTAGAAAGCAGAAACATTACCAAGGCGCCAGAAAAACAGACTAGTAATCAGGAAGACACCAAATAGCAATTGACATTGCATTTAAATTTTTGAACACTTGAAAGCACAGAACCAGAAGATAGGTCGATAAGCGAGAAGTGCAAGAGAAGACTCTTAACATAGAACTTACGGTTCAAGCTAGCCCATTCAAATTGATGTGACCTCGTCGCCAGTCGAGTACAGCGCTTAAATCCATAAAGTCTAGGCACGATAGCGTAGAGCTCCTTCTAAAAATCACCATGAAAATATTTATAGAAAAGGCAGAGGGAGGTAACTTTACGTTGGTGGGAAAGTGCCTGAAGCCGAGACACCTGACCAAAATCAATAATATTGCTGATTCTTCTTTGAGTTTTATAATGGGTATCTCGATATAAAGCAGGAGCTCCTGACCATATGCAGCAGTAATATTCTAAGCATCGACAAATAGTAGACTTATAGATATGCAAGATAGATTCTGGGAAATAATATAATTTTCCCACTTTTGGATGTCTGTACCTCAAGCTTCGTACCTGTAATATTGTTTGATAAAAAACACAAAGGGATGTGCTTATAGTGTAGTGGTTATTGGTACAGAAAGACTAACTGTTGTAATGAATTTAAATTCCACAAGTTTCGCACAAACACCATTGGGAAAGTTATGAATCCATCTATCCTCCTGTAACATTTTGTTTGTAAAAGGAGAATAACTTAAGGTTAAGTATTAAGAAAATATAGATGTCCTGTTAGAAATATGTCGTATTTCTGAAATACGATATATTTGACAGGTGACAGCATGTCACGCAAAAAAGTGGGGGGGGGTAAAAGAAACAGGATGTGGCGGAGTCTTTTTCTTGGTCTGCGAACTGACCTATCAGCAACGTGTGAGAACGTGAGATTTCCTGTTAAAGAAAAGAGTTTCTTTACTCCAAAATTCTTCAGTGAGAACCTTTCGCTTGGTCACGAACAGATGACCTGCAAAAGGTTCGAAAAGCAAAGTTCTCTCACTCAGTTTCACTCTCTACGTCACCGACAAGTAGTCGGCAAATTTCCCTACAGGGGACAATCAAAGTAGCCAATACACGCCTTGCGTTGCAATATTTACAAAAAAAAACCTACTCATTGTGAAAAGACCACCAATTTGACATATGGCAAGAAACAGAGACAGTTACACTTTGGTGTATTAGTCTGAAGACAAATGTGAAGACTAACTCAACAAAATCGGTAGCCATTCAAACACGAGCTCAAGTCACATATAATATTGCGACAATGTCACAGACTGAGCTAACTGTTAATTGATCGAGTAGACTGAGATCGCTGATGCTGGTAAACACATCTAAGAGAAGGAAAATGGAATTTAAAACTGGTTAGGCTTAAACTCCAACTCATTCAAACCTACTAACTACAGAGACCACATACGTCGACTACATCTTTCCCCGAGCACAAGCGTTTCCTACGGCGGCTAGCAAATCCATGTTGCAGACACCAGCTCACTCAGATTTGTTTTTTCAATATCCAAAGAGCCCACCTGTAGTTCCTATTTAAGCTCTGTTGAGTTGATCTCTGCTACTACAGTTCCTCGGAGAGAGCACGATCAACAGTTTGAACCAAGCCAATACACTGTAACCCTCGGTCATGATGACCCGTTACTACCTACAAATACTTCCGTCATTAAGCTTGGGTCAAGGCGTTTTATAGCTTTCAGGAACTTTCGAAAATGTGCTGTATTCTGCGGTCGCAATTCCAGCCCGATATTATCAAGTCAACTTCTTGACAAATCGACCCTGGTGAGATGCTAACCACTCGGGCAAAAATCAACATACAGTACTTACATAATAAAAAAAAAATAATGTATATCTCATAATAGTTCTTACATTTGCATATACGTTAAGTGCCATGTATGATTGCTGAATGCGTAGGCAGAATATTTTCCCGCAGTAGGTTGCCATTTCTTTCGTTCGCAAGTAGGCATCTATGCAGACAACACTACTATTTACTTCTGCCTAAATAGCAAATCTGGTATCGCTGACAAAAACAACCTGGCCGTTGATCTCTGAGGCGGGAAATGGCTAGTTAAATTTAATGCCTCAAAAACGAAACTGCTCTCTATTAACCATCACTAGAACCCTCCCTACTTCCCATTAGAATGTCTGATGCTTAACTCCACGAGAGCACCTCTCTGCGACTGTTTAGTCTCACACTGTTGACCTGAGATGGAACAATTACATTGAATCAATAGCTTCATCTACTGCAAGGAAAGTTGGTTCTCTGTGTCGCGCCAGAAAGTTTTTCTCGCCCGAGTCTATTCTTCAAATCTAGAAATCAACCATTCGCTCTTGCATGGAATACTGCTGTCATATATGGTCTGGAGCACCAGCAGTTAGTCTTAAGGTCCTCGACAAAATCCGGAGACGGATATGCAATGCCGTTGGTCCTGATCTGGCATTTCGTGTGCCGTCGCCTCCCTCTGTCTTTTCTACAAATACTTTCACGGTAACTGTTCCGACGAGCTACTTTCGCTCGTTCCCAAACTGCATGAATTTAAATTTTGGCATCTCAGTTCCACCCTTTCACTGTCGAAATGGTTAAATATAGCCATCACTTCTACTTCAATAGGTTCATGTCTCGCACTTCCCGTCTGTGGAACGCCCTTCCTCTTACTTGCTTCCCTGAGAGCTATAATCTCTAACAATTCAAATGCAATGTTAGTCGACATCTTCAGATGCCTTGATCTATTCCCTGTCCTTCTCTTCATATTTTCCTCTATCACGCCTTTCTACTCTTACTCCCACTATCTGTAAACCCTTGCGTGCTAGTGGCACTCCCGCCTTGCTTGGGGTGAAAAGCTTATTTAAAAAAAAAAAAGGTAGACTGGTTGTCAACCAACGCTATACGAGCCAGTCTGTCCTTCTACTCAACGTATAGATGGGGGAGAAGAGATGAATTTATATCTTTCCCAAGGTTATTTGCATGTAAGTGAATGCAAAGAACTTCACTAGAATTCGAACCCGACTCTCAGGTTTTCCATTTCGAGCCGATAGTCAATGCACTACAAGACACCCCCATTGATATAGGGATGTAAATGTAAATGCAACAGAGTTTTAAATTTTGGTCGTTTCAGAGGACCGAGTAACAGCGAGAGTTAAGATTGTTTGATAAAAGCTTATACAAATTGCCGATGTTCATAAAAGCTTTTGATCACAACATGGACGGATGCCTGTACGTTTGATTGATAGAAACGCAAGCAAATAATAAATGTAAATAAATCGTTTTGATCAAATTGTGGTCGGATTAAGAGAAGGTTGGACATCAGGTCTTGTACTTGGGGATAAGATTTATTTTGGGGTGTTTGAGACATTAAGTCAACAGAAATGGCCAATAAGACCAACCTGAGCGTAGAAACTGACTGCAACGTCTCTAAGTCTAGATTTTATCGGAGTGTACTATTTATGTTTTTGTCTAATCTGTTTTCCTTCTAATCGGCTTAGATGTCTTTTATTTCTTGACGCGGGACTCTCGTCAGTTTGGTAAAGAAGTGCGTAGTAGCTTCGCTGAGTAGATTTACTATATGCCACGACTCTCCAGGGCGTTGGCGATCGTGGCTCTCCACAATTTCCTGTTATTTGTAGCTCTTGGTAAATTTTGACTTTTTGCCATCTCTCCTGGACTTTGTTCTGCCACCCATTTCGTAAATCTTGCTAATCTGGTTATGTGCTGTTTTCTGCTGTCCCACTTGATATCAATCTTCCCTGTGAGTAGCAAATTTTCCAAGCCCTTTTTCCTCATTATGTCCTTCAGATATACCATCTTTATGGTGATAAGGATAAGTGTGCTTTTTGTTTCCATATTCTCTAAAACTTCTAAAGCTCACATGTTAGGTCCATAGTATTCTCAGCATCCTTCTGTAGAACCACATTTCTGATGCTTCAGTTCACTCCTGCACCCGTGAGGATATTGTTCAATATTCTAGAGCATATAAGAGGAGTTATATTGCATGACAGTTCAGCACTCTTTTTCTTTGTTCCAAACGAAATTTTCCTGTTCCGTAATATTTTGATTAGGTTTTGGAAGGAATCTTTGGTAATCTCAATAACATCACTACAAAAATAGCAGTTTTGTTTCAACACTTCTGGTGCCTTGTCAAGCGATGCTGTTGATAACAGAATAAAGAGATTTAAAATGTTCAAAACCAATCAAGCTCTCTCAATGGAGGAAACATTGTGACGTAAGCTACAATGACCAATCAAAATACAAGTACATGATAATTCAAAAAACAAGTACATGATAATTCAAAAAACTTGACAACGATCTTTAGATACAATTTATTAACGCTTTAATGTTAGACTAAATTAGAAATCATTCTGATTCATTTTTAATTTTACTCTAAAGTTAATAATTAAAAATTATAAATTTAGCCCTGCGTTAATTTTAAAATATAAAACTCTTCGATGAAGGAAAATATACATGTAATTTTTTATTTCTTGTTTACTCAAAAATCCAAATGATGCGGCCAGAGGAAAAGTTATACAGAAGACAAGGCAGACAATAACATCATAATACCCAAACACGTATATATATATTTAGATATATAAACACGCAAAAATGAAATAGGATATATATATATATATATATATATATATATAACGCATATATAATGAAAAAGACTATGAATAAAGACAAAAGGAAAATTGTTCTTTATCAAAAATAAATGTTTTCAGCAATATTTTCATATTGTCATTTTTCAGAGATGTGTGTGTGTGTGTGTGTATTTCGGCAGTAATCCCTTTTTTATACAAGTTTAATTAAAGATGATTGAGTATAGACTAAAGATAATGCAAGAATTAATAGTAAAAATGAAAAAGCCAACACTCAATTATATCAAATATGAACACGGTCATAGTGTGATGACTGTGTTTGGAAAATGAAAATAAAAAATCCATCAATCTAGATAGACGTATATAAAAATCTATATGTTCACTTAAAAAACAATAACATCCTTGATAATGGCTAATAAAATAGTCGAAACCACACTGATATATAAAACATTTGAACAGATTTCACACACGAAGTCCAGAAAAAGAAATACTTCTACGAACACATGAGAAATTCAAGAAAAAGCTTAATCGCAATGCCTTGTCATTCGTCATTAAGTGAAAAACACACACGCACATTATATATATATATATATATATATATATATATATATATATATATAGGAATAAATCGTCCATGCCAACATTTGTGTTTGAACATAGATCGCCAGTGAGCAAACACAGGCCATACCATTATTGAATTAAGTAGACCACGTGACCATAGAGGAAACGTATAAGTAGGAAGTTGCTGGACGTCTGTATTTCTAATCTATCCTCTATTGCTATTCGGATCACCATTTCTACTCTATCCTCTACGGACTACTATTCGAAGGCGTCTGATACCAGTATTGTTCAACGGCGTACTATAATTGTATATGCGATTAGAAAGTCAATGAGCATTTACGAAAAAGTGACAACGAGTATTCGTTGACATTATATATATATATATATATATATATATATATATATATATATATATATATTTATTTAAAACTTAAACACTAATATTCCATGGTCATAATTTATACCATTGGAATCGTAAATACGATCTAATTCATCAGACCTACAAATTCAAAAACAGAAAAAAAACAACTCCGGAAATAAAAAAAAAAACAATAGAATTTAGAGAGAGTGTAAGTATGAGAGTGTGGGACGAATGTTAGCGCTAAAGAGAGGGGTAACAGACGAGAGAAAGTGGGAGATTAAAACTAACAGAGAGGAGTTTTACAAGGTGAGTTGAAGACGGTTTAAAGTGAGAGAAATATAAATTTTGTCGGATGTCTAATACATTAAAGATGTAACCGGAAAGGATACATTTTGTGGTGACATACACACACCATAGACGATCTAATGTTAAAGATCAGAATAAGGGGGATGGAGAGGAAAAGAAAAGAAACAGGGGTGGGAGAGAGAGATGGGGCTGAAAGGGCCGCTTATGTAATTAAGAAAATTTGACAAAATTAATATCGACAACAAGTTACAGATCAAATATTAACATGTAAAAAATAAATATAACGATTATCTGATCTAGCAAGGGCCTATATTTTTATGTTCAAAAACACATGCGTATAAACACACACACACACACACACACACGCGTATAAACACACACACACACACATTATATATCCATGTATACACACACACACACACACACACATTTATATATCCATGTATACACACACACATTTATATATCCATGTATACACACACACATTTATATATCCATGTATACACACACACACACATTATATATCCATGTATACACACACACACACATTATATATCCATGTATACACACACACACACATTATATATCCATGTATACACACACACACACATTATATATCCATGTATACACACACACACATTATATATCCATGTATACACACACACACACACATATATCCATGTATATATCCATGTATACACACACACACATTATATATCCATGTATACACACACACACACACACACACACACATTATATATCCATGTATACACACACACACATTATATATCCATGTATACACACACACACACACACACATTATATATCCATGTATACACACACACACATTATATATCCATGTATACACACACACACACATTATATATCCATATATATATATATATATATATATATATATATATATATATATATATACACACGTCTTATGTTTGATCATGAGCCTTTCTAAGTTTCGTATAGTGTGTTTAGTTTCGGGAGAAAATAAAGACAAAAACTGTCCAACATTTGGATATTTATTTTATTATGCTGTTCCTCGATCTAAGCTTTCGGCTCACATGAGCCATCATCAGAGGTGGTTATATGGACATCATAACAGGGATGTTCACAATCAAAGTGGCCATCCTGTTATGTTTACATAGAAAGAAAAAGCATAGAAAACTTCTATCACCTGATCATGTACGACGTCATAGAATCGCATTACGAACTTACGACCTGCGTCTTCTATTCCGCGACCGTGAACGTCGGATTTAATTTCTTCTTTGCTGATCGTTTCCTTTATGATGAATGACGGCATTGATGACTAAATTTGCTGCCAACGTGCAGGTTCAAGACGAGAAGCATATAGTCTCCCCAAAGATTTCTCTCGTCATCCATTCCTTATCCCCGTTTGGCTTTGCAAGCGTTGGTTAGAGGTCAAAGAAAATCAGAGTAGAAGAAAGTGCTGATGGCGTCAATTTGTTTAAGGTGGACCTCAACTTGCCAGGAAGTGACCCACACACTTGATTGCATTACTTTCCTCTGGGGCACATATAGAATGAGACATGCAGAATCCACAACGGACTGCTGCCATCTTCAGTCGCTGGCTAAACCATTGAGATCATACGCTTGTTCCATCGTTGGGCCCATTGGAGTTGGTCGAGCTTAGACTGGATCATCGTCTTCGACCTTGCCGCCGAGAGTTTAGAACTCCAGACAGCATCGCTTTCATAGTCATTGGAGCACAAAAGCCCCTCCACCACAAGGATCAACTATCAGAGGTACAGACACACAAATTTCATATCGGATTCGGATGATCTGCTTGGTATGGTCCCAAGACTCTTTGAATTTAAGCACGGTACTAGACTGGTGACTAGGTCCCCCGAATTTACAGTTCTCTTGGCAAGATGTAACCGTAATTCTATCTTAACCGTTTCTTTTCCCCTCACTTCTTTCTTGGAGAACTCACTTCCGGTTTATGCTTTCCAGACAACTTTAATCTGCAAAAATTTAAATAGAATCCCAATCGCTCTCTACTGTCCTGATTACTGTTCTCGCTCCCAAGCAATTATTCAACTATTCCACACCCAGTAACTCTTCAGTGGGTTTAGTGCCTTGCTTAGAGTGAACCCGATTACATACATTTCATATTATATATATATATATATATATATATATATATATATATATATAAAATGAAATGTTTCGCTGTATCATGGCTCTTCAATATGGCTAGACGTCCGATTGCTTCAAGCCTGGATTAAAACTCGCCCGATTTGACATCAGTCAGAGATCTCACCCCTAAGCTGTCGGCGGACGGCAAAGAGAAAGGGAAATCTTAACGTTTTCTATACGAAATATATCAGTAGTCAGGAGAGCTCAATTCGTACTTGAAGAACAATGCATTAGCTATGATGTTTTCTTTCGTAAACAAGCGTCCTCGATGTAAGGGAGTTAACACAGACACATATTATATATATATATATATTAATCTGTTAACTACCTTACATCGAGGACGATTGTTTGCGAAAACATTGTAGTTAAAACGGTTAATTTTAAGGTAATTATAACAGAACACGTTCACGCGTGTTTACTACAAATCACCATCACAACGATCACCCTTGAGGATGATCTCGGAGGAGTGTACTTGGGTTAACATGACCTACAGCGCCTTCCTTGATGAATTTCAACTCAACATCTAGAAGATAATTAGAGAACTAGAAAGGGTAATTATGAAAATAGACATAGTATATATAAAGAAAGAAAGAAACAGACAAGGACAAGTGAAGTGGGGACGTTTTAAGAACTAACGATTAGGAAATTTTCGAATTTATTTGCCAGACGAGCACGTAAATAACACTTCTTTATGTCATTCAAAGTTGGATAATAAATGTATTTTTCGGAAGACCAAATACAATTGTTGGCGAATTTAATTTTTTTTTTTCCAGTTTCTGTGTGGGAATACTTTATTATTCGCAACGAAAATAGTTACTTCGAAGGAGGCTTGCTTCCAGACAACCAAAACAAACCTTAGAAAAACAAACCTAAAAAAACAAAAACAAAAACAATTGGGGAAAAAATACATGTAACTGAAATATACAAAATACGCCGAAGTAACTCTTCACCTTTTTTCCATTGTAAGGTAAATTTCTTACATTCAAATTTGTTCTTTGTCCGCACTCCGTATTTCTTTTTTTTTTTTTAAACCCAAAATTGAATTTTTGAGAGAATCCGAACAAGGTACACAAACAAAAGCAACTTTAGACACATTAATACATTTTTATGGTATATGAAATTGTAAGTTTTTAGTAGCAAAAGACAGAAAAATTGTAAACTTTTACGAGAAAAAATAAACGACAGAAAAATCTTTGCATTCAAATCTGATTACCGCTTATATTCATGTGAAAAACATTTTTCTATTTACCACATTTTAAGATCAGAATTAAATAATGAACAATTACAATATCTGATGTCTTTTCTTTTCCCTAAAAGACGACTATAGAATAATATAGTCTTATATACAAAACTAAGATATCTGTAAGGCTAATGCTTATTCAGATCCCGCAGACGACCAGATCTTTTACGCAACGTAAGACCAAAATACTGCAATGGTAGAAATGACCGCGCTCTCAAACAGGAAACAAACGGAATTTCTTAACTGAACGGTTACCGTTACTGTTGGTTAAAATTTACATCTTCATTAAAACAGTTTTCAGGAAAATAATCTTCTCAAACGCACTAACTCTTATGGCATTTTTAGTACCAATAGTTGTTTCTTTCCAAACCTTTTTCTTTAAGACATTGTGGAAAGTTAACCGCTTGAATATCCTTATTTTCACTTTCAAGTTCCATTTCTATGGTTCGAGTAAAGTCTTAATTTTGGTATAGCATTTATGATTGTGTAGCTCCAGTCTATAGAATATAATAAAGAATTGTCTTAAGCTATAAATGTTTAATACTTTTGAAGTCATTTTTAATCAGTGATGAGAGAGAAAAAAATATACCGTTCTATATAGCTGATAAGAGAGAAAAAAATATACCGTTCTATATAGCTGATAAGAGAGAAAAAAATATACCGTTCTATATAGCTGATAAGAGAGAAAAAAATATACCGTTCTATATAGCTGATAAGAGAGAAAAAAATATACCGTTCTATATAGCTGATAAGAGAGAAAAAAATATACCGTTCTATATAGCTGATAAGAGAAAAAATATACCGTTCTATATAGCTGATAAGAGAGAAAAAAATATACCGTTCTATATAAGAGAAAAAGCTGATAAGAGAAAAAATATACCGTTCTATATAGCTGATAAGAGAGAAAAAATATACCGTTCTATATAGCTGATAAGAGAGAAAAAATATACCGTTCTATATAGCTGATAAGAGAAAAAAATATACCGTTCTATATAGCTGATAAGAGAGAAAAAAATATACCGTTCTATATAGCTGATAAGAGAGAAAAAAATATACCGTTCTATATAGCTGATAAGAGAGAAAAAAATATACCGTTCTATATAGCTGATAAGAGAGAAAAAAATATACCGTTCTATATAGCTGATAAGAGAGAAAAAAATATACCGTTCTATATAGCTGATAAGAGAGAAAAAAAAAAATATACCGTTCTATATAGCTGATAAGAGAGAAAAATATACCGTTCTATATAGCTGATAAGAGAAAAAAATATACCGTTCTATATAGCTGATAAGAGAGAAAAAATATACCGTTCTATATAGCTGATAAGAGAGAAAAAAATATACCGTTCTATATAGCTGATAAAGAGAAAAAATATACCGTTCTATATAGCTGATAAGAGAAAAAAATATACCGTTCTATATAGCTGATAAGAGAAAAAAAATATACCGTTCTATATAGCTGATAAGAGAAAAAAATATACCGTTCTATATAGCTGATAAGAGAAAAAATATACCGTTCTATATAGCTGATAAGAGAAAAAAAATATACCGTTCTATATAGCTGATAAGAGAGAAAAAAATATACCGTTCTATATAGCTGATAAGAGAGAAAAAAATATACCGTTCTATATAGCTGATAAGAGAGAAAAAATATACCGTTCTATATAGCTGATAAAGAGAGAAAAAAAATATACCGTTCTATATAGCTGATAAGAGAGAAAAAAAAATATACCGTTCTATATAGCTGATAAGAGAGAAAAAAATATACCGTTCTATATAGCTGATAAGAGAGAAAAAAATATACCGTTCTATATAGCTGATAAGAGAGAAAAAAATATACCGTTCTATATAGCTGATAAGAGAGAAAAAAATATACCGTTCTATATAGCTGATAAGAGAAAAAAATATACCGTTCTATATAGCTGATAAGAGAAAAAAAAAATATACCGTTCTATATAGCTGATAAGAGAAAAAAATATACCGTTCTATATAGCTGATAAGAGAAAAAAATATACCGTTCTATATAGCTGATAAGAGAGAAAAAAATATACCGTTCTATATAGCTGATAAGAGAGAAAAAAATATACCGTTCTATATAACTGTTCACAGAAAATCAGTCGCGGCTCATAAGAGCAAAAGTGAGAAAAAAAAAAAAAAAAACAGCGAAAGGCACTAACGCATTCCGGAGATGATGTTTTAATCAAAAAAATCCAAATATTCGTTGAATAAAGTCATGCTGCACCAAAAGTGCATTGTTGGATGCGATCAGTGGCCGAATTTATTCAGGTGATCACAAAATATGTATTATTCTGAAAGCAACTAATGCGCCAAACTTAGCTTCGCGAGCCGCATATGGATTGCTCTTTTCCTTTCTCGATGAGAATGAGGTTCTGAAGATAAAGAGGAAATATACCAGGTCCCCTGTGGTACCAAGAACAAGGCACACAATATTCGCGTTAATTCTGCTAAGAATACAGATCTTGAGAAATGAGGACCATGCTATAGGTAACTGGTTTTAATTATTGGTTGTCAAAATACAAATGAGGGTCAAACTACAACTACAATGCTATCATTTAATTTTCATAACGAATAAATAAAATTTTCAAAAATACATATAGAAAAAGTCTACTTCTTAGTAATTAAATACATATTACTGGCAGTAAATACGTAATGTAAATACAAAATGTCAGAAGTTATTTTTTAGTTTTAATTGGTTGATATTTTTAAATAGTTTATTGCACAATTTACACATAAACAGTACAAAAGCACAATAGAGCATTGAATGCAGTCCACTATATTAAGAGCAATCATTTGTGTTTAGATAATTTTACAGATACAAGTTTTGATAACTGTTTGAATCTGTCAATAATTGCTTCTGCATCCAATTCATTTAACAATTTCTTTTCAATGTATAGCAACATGTATGATTCCAAATTCTCCACAGATAGCAAATTTCTTAACCTTATCTTTATAATGTCTAACTTTGAAAATGTCATCTCACATTGGACTTGAGTAACTGATAGTGTACAGATGACTTTATGAAGTTCATATTCTTTTTTATTACTCAATCAGTTGTCTGTTTTTTTTATTGCATTTTTATTTGATATATGGGTCCTACTCCATCAGAGGCCCACTTGCCACCTGGAAAGCTGACACCGTAGCCAATCCGGTACTAGGGCCATGTGATGTCAATGCACATCATCCCACGGGACCAAAATGTCACTATTATCGTTAGCATCTAGACACGCGGGTCAAGCTCCAGACGGTGACCTGGGTGTATATATTACAGTAGGACTGCTTCATCCCACATCATTCAAGTAACCCATGAATTATCGGTCTGTAATTTTCACGATCTTGTCACCCACCCCAAAATTCAGTCTCCTGACCCTCTCGATTTGAATCCCCTGGACAACTTCTCCTGGGGCATTGTTGCTAGGGAAGCCAACAAAAGTTCACACCGTACATGTCCAAGAAAGTACCGGACTCTTACTGCCACGCGATTCTATCATTACATGTGTCAGATCAGACAAACAAACAAACAAAAATGAAGTATTGCTGGCATATGTGGGATGGAGCTGCACATTCATCACTATCCAGCTTTCAGTTCATAAGAGATTACGCGGCCTTGTGGGTGATGAAGTATTTTTTACTCCTTCCTTACAAACGTAACGCTACTTAGTTAGGAGTCATGCGTGATACACGCTTAGGCGATCATGTATCTTTCGATACATGACTGACGAGGTAGGTAGGTTGCCGTTTCTTTCTGCGGTAGACCAGTTGCCATCCAAGGCTATAGAACCTGCTCTGTCCTACTATTAACCTATAACTGGAAGAAGAGGATTCATACCTTTCCCAAGGCTCGTAGCGCAAGTAAATGCAATGGATTCGAACTCGGCTCTCCGATTTCTCAATTCAAGCCATTGTCCATTACCCTACTAGCTTTTCGCTACTTTATTGCTATTTCCATGGCAAATGTTAAGACGAGCTACATTCTAACGTATTCCATTGGCAAGGAAGAAGTTCTACTCAGCTCATTCCGCGGCCAGAACTGTTACTTCAGAGAAAGCACCTGTGAGTCTATAACTTATTTGGCTATAACTTATAAGAAAATTAATCAGAAAATTCTTTAAAGATCTATAACGACTCCTCTCAGAATTTGAGACAATTTAAAAAAAAATTACTGTTTTTCAGCTTCTATGATTAATTCCTTGTTCGTTGATTTCATCTCGATTGAAAAAAAATATTGGTTGCCATTTGTGATTTTTTTTAGTTGCATCGAAGAAGAAAGCTCAAAAGACAGCGAAAGCAACGGCTATTTCTCCAAGATATAATCAGGGCTTCAAAGAAGCAAACACGAAAGAAAGCTGGCACTGTCATTGACAAAGAACAAAGAATCTTTGAAAAGCAATTATTAGACGAACAGACATCTGTTCAACTAATTTACTACACAGTGGCATCCACAGAATAAATCCTTATTTACAAGTCTGTTCCAATATCATGGGATCCCGAGCTTGGAAACAACTTACTAGTCATGTCTTGTTATGTAAATAAACTAGCCATTGCAATATAATCAAAGTTCAACGATACACAGTAACCTTTAAGACACCTCTCAATTGTGGAGTTGTTCTAGACTAATTTGTATAAGTAAATATAAGAGCATTTCACCAGATAATCAAGACTTGCGGGGTAAGTAAGTTATTCGTTTGTGAATTCGGTACTTAATGGATGCCATAATTTTCGGACCTTATGTCAGACTAAATTAAACTTTTGGAACTTGGTGGTGTTTTAAAATGTTGCGCATTTTCTATTAGCAAAAGTATTCAGGTTAGAGTCTCATTTCTTGTTATTTTACCGTCAATGACATTCAATTATATTATTGAACCGGTATAAAACAGAGATTTTAATCCATTTTCAGTTATCATTAAAAGCCTGTCTAATATATACGATTATAGACCGCACACACCTATCAACGAGCGAATATTCACTGTTAGTGATATAGTCATATCGTTTCAGATTTTGTCTATGTCATATTTATGGCACGGCTTAACTGACTGCTCCGCTCTTAAAAAATTAAGGAGAATTTTGGTGGATATTCATATAGATTAGCATTAATTAATCCTCAAGTCTAATATTGCTAGAACAAAAAAATGTTTTATCATTTGAGAATGGTGGTCAGAAACCGACAAATGTTGCTGTTGACAGTACAGTTAGCCACCAAAAATGTGTTACCTCCCCTTGTTAGAAGCTGATGAGGGCAGAGTATCGTACATGCTTTCATACGTTGTATATAGAAAAAAAATAGAGTTGTCTGTATTTTTTTTAAATTTACAAAAAGTCAAGTTTTAAACTGTGCTTACGTCATTGATAATTGCGTACTATGTCAAATTTGAAAAATTTTTAATGGGACGCAGTTATCTATGACGTAAACAGTTTCAAACTCGACATTTGGAAGTAAAATAAACTAAAAGGAAATTCTAACAATTTATTGAAAAAAGCTTGAACAAAGTAACTATAAACAATTTTTTTCTATCCTCTGCCAGCCGCAATGATGGAGAAAGCATTACCTCGAACCATCGCGAGTGAGACACGGTGCAGGAGCCATTCCATTTCGTTAGGCTCGTTCCTTAATCGAGACGCAGTCGAGCTAATCCTCCGATGGAACGCCATCGAACGAGGGCCAATAACCCCTGAAGTCTCCACTGCCACAGGAGTAAAAAAAAAAAATCTATCAGCAAGAGAAGAATATTTAACTATTTTTTTTTTTCATCTCTGCGTCCCGGGCGGCGGATCCTGGCTCAACCGCGGACCTGATCAAATTACCGACCGAAAATGTATCCGCACAGATCGCATCCCAAATCAACGACTTCCCCATTTTAAAAGGGAAAATGGTAATGCCATCCGACCGCTTTCCATCACCGCGGTCGAGGCCTACGGGTTCGATTTGGGAAGGGAACTCATCTGCATCCAAACCTCTTTTGATGATACCGTTTATTGCTGCATGCCGTAAACTAAGAGGAAATCGAATCCTAAAATGAATTCAGGGCTCGATTTGCGAATATGTGTGTGTATATATATATATATATATATATTGTGAATAGAAAAATAATTATAAAATGATTTAAAAAAAAAAAAAAACAGTATTGTTTGATTCTGATAAATGCCTTGGCTTGAGGAAAAAAATTAAAATTGGAAAGTGAGAAGAAATACGAGAAATGTTCTGTATTTTCCAAGGACCACTATAGATATTAATATAACTGTGATACACTAACACCTTAAACAATAGAAAGAATTACCAAAATGAGTGAAAACATGGAAACTTTTTACATAGAATTACGTAAGTGTAGATACAGAAGTAGCACTAAACATTAGAAGACAAATTAGCAAACACATTCTTAAAAAAATACTGACTTAGTAAATACATTGTAGATGGTATTAGGAAAATAATCATGTAAAACCAATGTTTGTTAGAAATCCCACACTTCAATTTTACCATTTCCAGCCATGTGATCAATTTAGCAGCTGGAAGGACGATCTGAAAAACTAAGAGTTGTGGAATCTTCCACGTCGGCCAGTCACCCCTGCGTGGGTAAATGAAACTATTCCGTGTAGGCGAATATATGACAAGCATACATTGGTCAGTTCCGACCAATCAAACCGCTTGCACGCGACAAATCTGTTTTCCCGCGTTCTCCATCTGAGCCGGTCATGTGATACCCGATCATATATAAACAAAAACACGTAAACTCTCTCTCTCTCTCGCGCGCGTCTCATTCCTTGCTCCCAAGATGTAATCTTCAAGAACTCCCGTCTTAACCTTCGCGGTCAGACGTTAAAGATCATTATCAACATTCACGCAAGTATGAACTCTAAAATCTCTTCTGAACTCTTACCAAATTTACCAACTCACAATTCCAAACATGCTAAAGAAACTTTATTATTCTGAACTACAGTTTAATAATTACTTTCACTTTATGAGCTCAAGTGTAAATATTTCCAAGTGTAAGAGACAACTGTCTAACCCTTTCAGTTCACATGCATGTATATGAAATACTTAATAAATTCAATTGTTATGTTTTGAAACAATACGTCATGATTTGTTTCTAATATTTTTCTTTAATTGTTGTGGACGAATGTTTTTAGAAATCCTTCTGTACACTCAACATACATTCACCAGTCCGCAACAGAGTGACAATGGCCTTTGCTTAAAAAAATATTGTGATGTAAAAAATTCTAACTTCAGCGACATCAGATTCACTAGAATGTCGTTGACGAAAATTAGGAACAATATATGTCAAAAGATTTTCTGGTGTACACTCCGCATTAACATAACAAACAAAAAAAAACAAAAGAAACAAACATACCAAACCTAAAAAAAAAACAAAGAAAAAAAAAAAAAAAGAAAAAAAGCCCAAACCAAAAAAAAACCCCTAAAGCAAACCAAATAAAAACCATAAACCAAACAAAAAAAAAGGAAACAAAAAAAAAAGGAAACAAATATAAATAAATATATATATAGTGTAACCCGGATATAAGAGAGTTGTCGGGACCGGAGAAGAAGTCTCTTATATCCGGGTTTGGTCCATTTTATATACATTAACACAGGCTCTAATTTGGGACCAGAGAAAATCTCTTATATCCGGGTTACACTGTTTGTATATATATACATACACCCGAACCAACAAAAAATATACCTAAAACAAAAACAAAACAAGAAATCGTGTAGAAGAGTAGCCTTTCAAGATAACTTTCATTATTTCGAATTAATTAGAAAGATTGAATCAGATGGAAATTTCCTCATGGAATACCATAACGTTTCATCATGTGAAGAATACCAGCAAACTATCAATATGTACGAAAAAAATATTTTCAATTACTTACGATTTATTTTTCTGTATTTTTTTTTTCGGAATGTAAACATCACTCAGTTTGAACTTACCTACAAAGACAAGGTAAAAAGACATTATTATTTATTTGATGCAATTTTGATTAAAAAAAGCAAAGTCATTCAAATTTTTTTTTAAGTGAAGTTTTTACGATTTATATTCAGCTCGCTAGAACATTTGTGGGTTCATCATGCCAGCAATCACGGTCTGGTGTCAAGGTCGGAAATTAGGGTGTCAGTTCTAAAAACTGAAATCATGAAATTCAACCAGCAAGGATCAATACAAACTGTTTTAGGTATATCAATAAAATTTGTCGAATCTTTTACATGTCTAGGAACGGAAATAAAAATTCTACTGAAAAGTACAATATATATATAACTGCATGAATTTAAGCGTGCTACTAGTTTGGCATCTCGCTCCTACCCTTTCACTCTCGAAACAGCTAAATGTAACCGCCTCTTCTACTTCAACAGCTTCTCTCGCACTTCCCGACAGCGGAACTCCCTTTCCTCTTACTTGCTTCCCTGATAGCTATAAACTTTAAATATTCAAATGTAATGTCGATCGACATCTTCTAATGACTATCTTGATCCCAGTCCTTCTCTTTATCCTTTACTCTTACTTTCACTCTCCGTAGCCCCTCGCGGGTTAGTGGCACTCCCGACTTGCTTGGGGTGAAATGCTTAAAAAATTAAATTAGATAAAATAAATTTTAAAAAGAAAAATACGTGTTCATGTTCCTCATTTTTTTTTAACAGGAGTAGAGGTTCATGTTCAAGGGTCTTACGGCTACATCACGTTGAAAAACCGTATCACCGAATTTAAGCAACGTCGAGCCTGGTCAGTACCTAGATGGGTGACCGCTTGGCAATATCAGGTGCTGTAAGCTTGGATGTGCGGGTGGTGTAATGGATAATGGCCTCGAAATGTTAATCGGAAAGCAGAGTTCCAATTCCAGTTGAGTTCGTTATATTTGGGAAGGGTATGAATCCCATCTCTTCTCCACCCCCGACTATGGATTAATTAGTAAGACTTGTAACGCTAAACCATTATTATCATCTCCAAAAATAAAACAGAACTGCGTACAACATCTGTCTATATTTCTGAGATGAAATATTAAGTACACTATTTACATTATTCGGACTATTGTCCGCATCTTTGTCGCCATATTTATTACGTTCAGGCCTTCTTCAGGTGGTTGGAATGTCGAAATGAACCCTTTATTTCGCTCACTGGGGTAGGCTGTTCTAGTTCCACGTGCCATGTCTAATGGATGTCAGATATCAGTTATCTCCTGTTAATTCCCCTCTCCAAGTTCTCCAACGCCTTAACCAGGTATTTAACTCACTCTTTGGGTCCTGTGACTGGATCTAACCAACGCCTTTATTCACTGTGCCATGTGTCCTTGAGGACATCTGTGCGCATTAAATAACCCATAGAGGTTGATATACCGCTAAACAAAATAAACTAATCAATCCTGTTTCGGATTGTGTTTCCAGTTCCTTCTAAATTTTACTTAAACTCTATATTTCAATCGTCTCCTCTGCCTAAACTCTGAAATTTATAAAAGGTGTTCCAATAACTTGAACCGATTTTAAATGTGAACTAAGTTTAAGCGTCAAATGTTTTTTTCTTTCTTTTAGATTTAGCTGACATTTGGTCGATATTATTTTTCACACATAATTGCCATGATTTAAATAAAAATCCAATAGAGAAATAAAGTTTCACAATAACACAGATTTATTTACTGCTGACTGATCTGTCTTAATGAAACACGCTTATATATAATCCGTCTTAATGAAACACCCTTTATTATTATTGGGTTTCCGATTCCTTCTAAAATCATCTTTTCTTTCACTTCCAGTAGCTCCTTGTGTCATAATGGCGTTATTGCCTTGCTTGGCGTGAATTGATTAAAGGAAAAAAAAAAAAAAGAAAAAAGAAAAAAATTAAAATATGCTTTTGTCTCTGGAAAATGATAAGATTACATGATGACAAGAAAGCGACTTCTTGATGTTATTGTCCTGGAGAAGGCGATCTCAGCGTACGGCACCATTTGGGAAATGCCTGAAAACCATACCATGGGTTGACCTAAGTCTTGTGAGTGAAATTGGATCGACGGAACCCTTGAAACCGTCGAAGGATGTTTTAGCACGAAGTCACAAGTCATCGTGTTTGAGGGTTTGAGCCTGCTGGCCTTGTTCAGATTGTTGATCACGCTAGATAACCTGCTTTCTCACAGAAAATTTAACTAAGGCCTGATCAGCATAGTTGCGGTATAAACCACAGGTCGGCTCTGTCGATGTTGAGGAAACACAAAATGTGCCTGAGCAATAGTCTGCAATAAGGATTATCTAACCCCCTAGTAATGAATATCAGTGACCAACCATTAACGTACGTACTTTGTATATATATATATATATATATATATATATATATATATAAAGAAAAGAGGAATCGAAAATTTAACTTTCCCGTTGGGGTGCCCTCAATATAAATGAAGCTAAGTCTGTTTTTTGATAAATTTATGTAAATTTAACCGATATTTATTTTAATATCCTTTCTAGTAAAACATTATTTTTCAAACATCCCGATATAATCACGTTATTTGTTGAATTGGCCATGGTGAGATTCGAACCCCGGTTTCATGGTTAGTAATCGAACGTTCTAACCACCCGGGCAATTTACACACACATATATATATATATATATATATATATATATATATATATATGCTCGCGCACGCGCGTTGCATTGTTTTTCATTTTTGTCGACTGCAAAGTATAATAGGGTTAATTGGGAATCATATGTGAGAAAAAAACACCACTCTGGTAGAAATTTGGAAAAAAGCATGATATGCTGCTTGGCATTCCTGCCACAAGCTCCAATACGAACATTTCAAGGTGTTTTGGTGAGAGTGCAAATGATTCGGAAAGAATTCGATGACATGCCCCGTTACCATCATTGTGTTTGCAGTGATCACTAGTAATGGCGATTCCATTCATCTAGGTAGCTGCTGAGAGACCATATGTCTGGCAACAGGACTCAGCTATGCCACACAAGGAGAATCCAGTCTTGTCTGTCAGACCATTTCTAAGACCACAACCTCTTACATCTGACCATCTTACTCCCCAGTGGGACTCTCTTCCTCTTAATTGCTTCCCTGATAGCTATAATCTTCAAAAATTTAAATATAATATCAATCGACATCTTCGGATCCCTAAATCTTGATCCCCGTCTTTCTCTTTATCCTTTCCTCAACCCCCCACCTTTCATTCGCTATAACTCCTTGCGTGCTAACGGTACTCCCGGCTTGCTTTGGATGAAATATTTAGAAAATTTGAAAAAAATAAAGATAAATAAATAAATAAAAATCTTAGGTTTATCATTTATTGCAAAAATTCAAAACATCGGATATCAATTCTTAGAATTAGTTCAGTAAATCTCTCCTCTGTAAAATAAATGATGTTTTTGAATTGACGTGTCCATTGGGAGATTGTTTTTTCAATATTAATAATCAATAAATAACATTAAATTCTTAGATTGGCCACTCATGTACCACACTCACTCGTAGGTTGACATGTCTTTTGACAACTTTAGTGCGATTCACGCACATCTAAATCAAAGTATAGCAAGTAAACAAAATCATTTTAACACAAGTCAAATTTTTAAAAATATACAAAAACAAAATATTGTTGAATTTAATGCAAAGAATAACTCAAAATTATAAAAGTCGTATTAATACAAACGAACTAGCCAGAATTAAATAGGGCACCTTTTTCCAGATCGTATATTATTATTCATTATTCGCCGCACTCCTTCAGAACGTAGGCGATCATGGCTCCCCACAATTTCCTGACCTTCGTAGCTCTTAATAAATTTAGTATTTGTGTCACTCCTAAACCCTGTCCGCTATCCATTTACTCAAGTTCATTCATGCGTTGTTTTCCTCCGTCCCGCGAGTATCTGATTTTCCAAGCCCTCTTTCCTCGTTATGTATCTCAAAAATGTCAACTGTATCTTTCTGAGGTTAAGTATAAGTTTCTTTTTTGTTTCCATTCTCTATAAAACTTCGTTGCTAACATGTTAGATCCATGGCATCCTTCTGTAGAACCCCATTTCTGTTGCATCAGACGCCAGTTCTAAACCACAAAAACCTTGTCTAGCTCAGAATGTGAAAGTAATAAGTTTAAATTTCGAGAACACGTCATGTATAAAAGTGCGTATAAAAATGCACCTATAAATTAAGCTGTTGTAGATAACGTCATTTTAAGCGACTAGAAATTGGTTACAAAGGCTATGAAGCACCGGAATATGCCAGATACAAAATTCTAATAAAACACTATTCTTGATAACGACTGTAATGACAGTCAAAAGTATTGGTGTGGATACAATAAATAAACTTTAGAACGTTAATTACGACATGAAACAACTTAGAGGGAAATTAGAAAAACTAAATAAAAAGTTGGACACAAACCTTATCGGTATTTTTTAATAAAATTTATTTGAAAGAATTTGTTGCTGCTATATATATATATATATATATATATATATATATATATATATCGCCGCACATTTCATACACTCACCCTACATTATATGAGTATGTATACGATAGACATGAAAATTCATTTTTTTCTCTTTTTTTATTTCAGCACTCCCTTGTGTGTGTATAATTTTTTTTTTTTTTTTTTTTTTTTCGTGTGGCACATTTCGTCCTTTAGGACTTCATCAGACTAAAGTGATGATCACTTTGATGTGATTACATATGCGCATGAAGGAGAGTAGAGAATGAAATATTTTTTTATTCTTTTTATAGAGATGTGTTTGTGTATATAGTTTAGCTGATTTCATTTACTTTTTTATCATCGTCATCTATTTGTCTAAAATTGTTCCGATATACAAAAAGATGTGGAAAATTGATTGAAGTGAAGATGCCAGGTCAAGTCCGAAAATATTGCGGATCGTTTGGATTAAGAAGCAACGGAAATGTGGTTCTACAAAAGAAGGCTGAAAATACCATCGACTGAACATATCAGCAACGACAAAGTTTTGGAGAAAGCGAAAACAAAAAGGACACGTATACTTAACATCAGTTAATGTATAGAGCACATAATGAGGAAAGATGACTTGGAAAATCTGATACTCACAGGATAGATTGAAGGCTTGGAGGACAGGAAAATCACGCATATTATAATTAGAGAGCTTAAGTCAATGGATGACGGAACAAGGTTTAGGAGAAATAATAAAAAAATATATGTTATAGGCTTCCTAAAAAAAGGGATTTGTAGCGAACCATGATCGCCTGCGTCGTGAAGAGACATAACACCTAAAGAGAAGAAATATAAAGTAGAAGCCCCAGACCATATGTAGCAACAATATCCAATACAGACACAAATGGTAATAAAACAAGGAAAACACTGATGCTATAAAGCCGGACTTCTCATAGTAACTTTATCACGAACATATTCTGAAGGATTAACTAGTGAGTTAATTTTATCGTGAAAACATTGACTTGCACAGTAAAATCTAATCAGTCAGTTATGTGCCATGCGGGATATACGCTTAGACGATCATGTATCTTTCGATACATGACTGACGAAGCAGATTTTTTCCTGCAGTAGGTTGCCATTTCTTTCTGCGGTAGACCAAATGCCATCAAAGGCTATAAAACTCTGTCTGTCCTGCCATTTCCCCATAGCTGGGGGAGGGGGAAGAAGAGGATTTATTCCTTTTCTAAGGGTATTAGAACGTAAGTGAATGTAATGGAGTCAACTGAAATTCGAACTCTGCTTTCCAATTCTTAAATCCGAGCCGCCATACCTCCTCACAAAATCTAATAGTTTTCTAAGAGAAAAAAAAATCATTGGATGATATGTCAAGGAAGTTTATAAACTGTTAAAAAGCCATTATGAATCTGTATCAAAATAATAAAAATTAATTATTCAAGTTTACGGGATATCGGGCTAATGAAATCGGTTTCTGGGAGTTAAAACGTTTGTATTTAATTATAAAGAAAATATTCTATTGATTTTATTTTGCTGACACTAACAAAATTACTATATATATATATATAAGGAAATATAAGCTAAAACTCACGCGGTATACGACATGTAACTCGTAGGTTTTGCTGATAGCGATTGCTTAATACTGATATTATTGTGAAAACATTAATTTGAACCATAAAAATCTGACACACTGTCAATCTATTTCAAATGGTTTATATTGATCCGAGCCTGGGCCTGTCAAGATTATTTTATATTCTATCCATTGTATCCGCGTGTCTCCAGCAATCCCCCCCCCGTGTATCCGCGTGTCTCGAGCAATCCCCCACCGTGTATCCAAGCGTCTCCAGCAATCCTCCCCCGTGTATCCAAGTGACTCCAGCAATCCTCCCCCGTGTATCCAAGTGTCTCCAGCAATCCTCCCCCGTGTATCCAAGTGTCTCCAGCAATCCTCCCCCGTGTATCCAAGTGTCTCTTCTTTGCCTGTCTGATCCCCGCTAGATATCTACACTTGCCTATCTAACCCTTGCAGATCATTTAGCCTTGTGTGTCTATCCCTTACCAAATATTTATTCTTTACTATCCATTCATTCATTCATGTCATTTATTTATTTATTTTTACTATTTTTCCATATATTCCCTTCTTTCTGTATAGCGATCTATTTTATCTATCTTTTAGTCTGTTCATATGTGCCCCTCAATTATTGAAATTAAAAAGGTGGGTGCATACGCACGCAAACATTTCTATTGTGCTGTTTTTAAAGAATATGGATTTATAAGTAGATAAAGTAAGAAGGAAATATTGCAGAAAGAGCTAAACATGATTAACTTTCCTTTGACAGGAAAATATTCTATCGCAAATGCAATCAAGTCATTTCGGAATGTTGCTATTAAATTTACATCAGAAACACCTGCTCTTATGGACGAAATATGGGCTTCATACAATAAACATTTCTAAAAAGTAGGCAGATACTCCTCTCTCAACTACTAAATATCAAATACTCAATTGCTGAATATATATATATATATATATATATATATATATATATATATATATATATATGTGTGTGTGTTTGCATATATGTCTGTGTGCGCGTAAACGGCGTGTTACCCCAAACTGCAACTGGAGTATTGGAAACATGTTCATCTACACACCTGTCCAAAAAGATACGAACATATTTCCTTATGCATCTGTTCTTACTATTTTCATTTTCCTTTCTGTGCAGCAATCTCTATTTTTATATATATATATATATATATATATATGTGTGTGTGTGTGTGTGTGTGTGTGTGTGCCTGCCTACATCAATATCTATAAGGAAAATTTTTCAAATTAACTCATTTCCAGTAATATGACCAATCGCCATATTTTGTGGAGATTCTTTTAGTCGAGCTGTCAACTTACCTCCCCACTATATATCTAGGGTATATCAAAAATGTTTGACAAACTTTGAGGACAGGTTCCTCACACCAAAACAAGGAAAAAACGTCCATCTTTGTACCTCAATACAGCAACTCATAATAAGATGTTCAAATTGTTCTCTTGCTTCTATACACGTATGCACCCGCCGGATCATTGACTTGCGGACCCTTTCAAATAATTCCATACGGTGTCGAATGGTTTCGTTTGCCCCCATAACACTATTATTTGTGCCACGGATCCTGTCTCAGCAACGAGATGATAAACAGCAGCAAAGTTTGAGCGACTCAGCTGCATTTGGTCTGGAAATTCAATCTGATGTAGTCATGCAGGTTCGCATCCATTACAATTCAAATCGCGCGGCCATTTGTAAAATTAAAAAAAATCATTTATGCCCGCTCACGATATGAATATCCTGCCATTGTTAAACAAAACACTTCTCTAACTCACTATTACATACGTTAATCGTTGAAGACACACTGGCCACAAATGTACACAAATGACAAATGTAACCTAGTCTACATAAATTTTCTTTAAACTTAATAATTCAAACGCTAAGGATTTGCGGACATATGTTTATTTGGTCTTTTGTCCTTGTTTTGGTATGAGAAACTCGTCCAAAGTTTTCAAAGTAATTTTGATACACCCTGTATATTATGAAATGGGCTATGTCCGACAATTATTTTAATATATTTTCTGTTTATACGCTGTTTTTATAGATACAAATATTTAAGTAAATGCTCTGTTTATAATAAACAGTATTAACTACATTTACCGGCCTGAATGTCCAAGAAATTTCATAGAAAAATATGTATCCTCCGACAGGAATCGAACCTACATACTACAGAGAACCGTCATTTGGCCTGCCATGATATACAGTTTAGTTACAAAAGAAGCATCTGGTTAACAATGTCAAATTTCTGTTTTTAAAAAAATTTCCCATGATTTTACTCGAACAATATCTGCTCGAAGCGTATCTTAACGTAAACTAAGTTCGACAGAGATATAGAAATATATAGGGAGTGGGAAAAAAATAAGGGGGTGGGGGGAGAGAAAGATATTAAATAAACGGATTCTCCAATCGACTTTTAACGTATGAAGGTGTAACAGTTCTCCTTTGAAGAGGATCACTTGATTGCTAGCACAGATGATTTGGTTACAGAGATCGAGGCTTTTCAGAATAACTGATAAGAGAAAAACGGCACACTTTGCTGTGAAATATTCAAACTGATTTCATAAAGTTTTTAACTCCGAGACTGGCAATAGGGTCTGCTATTAAAACTATAGCAAGAGGAAAAATGCTATCATGCATTAAAACATACCTAGGCGTGAAATGATCAAAACAGAATGGATGAGGTATCATTTATAGACACATATATAGATATGTGAAATATATAAGACTTTTGAAAACTTCCCTTTTGACAGGTTTGGTCACAGAACTGAATTGAATTATTCTTAAAAGCTTTTCTATAATAATAGAGTTAAAAGGCGAAAATGAAAGATTCAGAATGTGATTTAGATTCTGTCTCGCTTGTGCAGCGTTTAAACGCGTGAAATAAAATTCTGATCATAAAGACAAAGTTTCACTGATGAAACATGTCAAAGAGAAGTCTTTTTAGGAAAACCAAGCATTCATTGATCGAATCGACAGTCGCACTGGCGGTTTAAATTTATTAAACCTTTCTCTTAAAATAACTTATAGATAAAATAGGTTTCTCAAGCCTACTGTTATCCCTCTTTCCGATATTCATCTGGCTCTCCTTTCTAAAATAGTGTACAAAGCCGACATCTTCAATCTATCAGTTTGTCTTCGTGCTATCTATTTTCGTTGTTTCTGTTGAAAGTCTTCAATTGATGTGATTTGTTATATGGTACATATCGTTTTGATTCTGTAGCGCCAGTCCATGAAGTTCGAAAAAGGACGGCCATTTTAAGCCTCGAATCTAATCACTGAAGTTTCAAGAGTATGTAAAGGACAAAATGTTTCAGTCGTTCTACGCTCCGGCCTCCTTCAGGTGGTTGGAATGTCGAACTGAGCCCTTTATTTCGCTTGATGGGGTAGACTGTCGTAGTTCCACGTGCCATGTCTAATGGATGTCAGTTATCAGTTATCGCCTGCTTAATTCCCTCTCCAAGTTCTCCACCGCTTTAACCAGGTATTGAACTCACACTCTTTGGGTCCTGCCATTGGATCTAACTAAAGCCTTTATCGACTGTGCCAAGTGGACATCTGTGTATGAATTTCTGGGTATTATAAACCTAATGTCTTCAGCAACCATTTTTTAACGGTGTTCATGTTGCAATTTCTGTTGTCAGTTTTTCTCTGGCACTTCTTATTACTGGTTCCCATATTGTATTCATTTTTATGCTTGGTCGGCTCATAAGATTTTCATTTTACTTCCCGTTCCTTTAGAAAACTAGACTTATAAAAAATCTTCTGTCTATAAAACAATATTTTTTATTTCCTCCGTGGGCGTCTGTAGTAACACAAACCTAGCATGTGCTACACACTCCATTAAATAAAAAAAAACGAGAATAATTATCCGAATAATACGTGGAAGAAACACAATATTTCATCTTCTAGAAATTAGGCAGCGTGGAAAGCGCAACGGCCGAAACACGGTGATTGATAGTTTGTTTTTTTTTGCTTCGACACAAGCTTGATCCTATTTTCGGAACAGTTCTACGAGTTATTCTTGTATGTTCCGTTGGGAGCATTGGGGACGCGAGTCCTCCATCCAAATCGATCTCTTGCTTTGTTAGAAACTTGGTAAAAGGTTCAGCCCATCTGTAACAGATCTTCCGGTATAGCGTTTCGTAATGTTCTGACAGTTCAAACTCTTTCCTTACCCGCTTTCTGGCTTCATTTTTTCGGCGATTTGGTCCCTCGGTAGATATTACTAATACGTGATCGAGCATCTCCAGGCATCTAAAATCGATCGTTTCTTGTAGGATGCATAAACATGCCCTCACTCACTCTTTTCCTGTCGAACTTCCTTATTCGTAGAATGATCTCACTAGTTGATAATATGGTCCTCAAGTAACATGAATGGAAAACGTTTACAAGACTGCTGATCTCTTCTCCTCTGTCTGATTTCACGAGGACAGACAGCTGTTGCTTGAACAATATATGTGTACAGTTAGATCTTGTCTTTACTGATGAAAGCGTTAGACCAGATATATAGCTGTGCAATCGCTTACATCTTTAAATGACATAGGAATAGACAAAAATCTACTGAGCGAAACTTGATTAAAACGGAAATTAAAATGATATTACCTCAAATAAAGTATTATCTTTTGACAATGAATTATTTAAGAGGTTCTGGAAGCGTAGGAAAAGTTGAAAAGGGTTCTGTCAGAGCAAATATAAAAAAAAAAACTACGAGACATTCACTCGAAACGGCGAGGCAATTCTGAGAGATGGTTTGCTTTTTGTTTTATGGCATATCAACCTCAATGGGTTATTTAACGCCGACAAGATTTTTATTACTGGTAATATTTTTTTAGCGTATAGCTGGTATTATTAAAAAAAATAAATGTATTGCTGTTAATATATTGTTAGTAATAATTTTCCTTCAAAAACCTATTGCTGGTAAAAGTATTTCTGGTGTTAAAACCTATTTTTACACTTTCATAGTGTCTTGATCCCAGTTTGGGGATTCATTATTTACTCATAGCTGGGACCCTAACAAGTATTACCACTCCGGGTCAGGGTGGAGGTGGGAACACCAGCAATTCCTGATCAGAGGCCTTAATGTTGGATATAGTTTATCGTCTTTCCCAGGGCGCAATTCTCAGAGAATTAGAAGTCCTACTAAGAGTCAATATTGACGGCCACAATGCTAGCAACGTAAGGTATACAGATGACACAGGGGAAAGGAAAGAGAGACGAAAGGATTAAAGTTAAACTACAAGAAAACGGAATGCATGGTTGTTAGCGAAAGGATGAACCGAAGATGCAAACTGCAAATCGGAGATACTAAAATCAAAGGAATATAGCAATTTAAATATCTGGGAAGGTTTCTAACAGAGGACGGAAAGTTCGACTCTGAAATCCGAAGAGGCTTTGGGGTCACATAACCCAACATGCTTTCAAAAAGCTAAGCAGAATATTAAGAAAGTAATGTCGTTAAAAACTAAGAAAAAAAGTACTGAACGGTACTGCGACATCTGTCTTCCTACATAGCAGTGGATGCGGGGCAATCTCCTCAAAGATGAAGAAAAGACTTAAAGCAACAGAAATGTGATTCTACAGAAAGATGCTGCTGATACCACAGACCGGACATATGACCAATGACGAGATTTTATAGAAAATAAAAAAAAAGGAATCCTACTTAACATCAGGAAGTGATAATTCAAATTTCTTGGTTACATAATGAGGAAGGAGCGCTTAGAAAATCTAATACGCACGTGACAAAAAGGGAAAAAGGAAAACAGCGCATAACATACTTGATGGGCTTGAGTAAATGGATTGTGGAACAGGGCTTAAGAGAAATAGCAAAAAGAAAATTTATCAAGAGCTAAAAGGGACAAGAAGTTGTGGAGGGGTATGATCGCCTACGTACTGAGCAGACATGGCACATAAATATGATGGGCCCAAAGACTTAATGGTCAAAACTATAAACTACTTAGAAGGCTGGAAAGCATACTCGACTAAACTCTATACTATAGTACCGCGACGTTTTACATTCAAGTACAATACTCGACTGGCGATGCGGTCTCATCAATGTACGGTTTAGTTGAATAGATGTAACCGTTAATTCTACGCAAACAGTTACTTTTCTCGCACTTGTCGAGCTCCCTTCCAGCCCACTACTTTCCAACTATCTTTAATATTCCAAAATTTAAATACAATTTCAATTGCTATCTACTGTCCTCCTGATTTCTCTTTTGTTCTGTCATGAGTAATGATTGTTTCTTCCATATTCATCAACCCTTTGTGTCTTCAGAGTCTGTCTATATTTCTGAGATGAGGTATTATGTACATTATTTACATTAATCGGACTATTGTCCTCATCTTTGTCGCCGTATTTATTACAACGTTTCGGCCGTTGTACGCTCTCCGACCTTCTTCAGGTGGTTTCGCTCACCGGGGTAGACTGTTCTAGTTCCACGTGGCATGTTTGATGGATGTCAGTTATCAGTTATCTCCTGTTAATTTCCCTCTGAAAGTTCTCCACTGCCTTAACCGGGTATTGAACTCACACTCTTTGGGTCCTGTCACTGGATCTAACCAACGCCTTTATCCACTGTACCTTTGTGTCTTAGTGGCTTTATTGCCTTGCTTGTGGTTAAACTATTTAAAAAAAAAGTAGTAACAACAAAAAATATATATATATATATATATATATATAAATTATTCGTGGAATAATGAAAATGTTTCACTTGAAAGTTTAAAAAAAAAAAAAAAAGAAGCTCTGTCCGGCCTATGTCAAAGCGATACATTTCTTTTTCATCGATTCAGTCAGTAGCTACACCTATTTTCCATCTGTTCAATCAATAGTCTTCTTCGGAATAAATATTTTTGCCCTATTGCTGCCATCAAGAAAACTTTTTTCTTGTCTCTGTGGCTTTGTAATATTCAATTGGAGGCAAACGGGAGATCGATAAAAATGGCGCTGGTCACGTGATACACGCTTAACGATAACTGTAAAAGTTATGTTCCTTTTTTTTTTTTTAAGTTGGGATGGAGGAAAGAAAGGCTAAGTGAAGAGTCGGCGGAAGAGCTAAGATCTAGAAGAAAGAAAGCGGTTGAATATTATGCAATGAAACAAGAAACAGAAACGGAGAAAGAAAAACAAAGGAAGCGGGTAGCAACAGAGGGCGTGGGGTGGGTGGAGACAAAGGAAAGTAAACTAACAAAAACAATTCTGAATGCAAAAACAGATAGGAAGATTGAAGGAGACATTTAGAAAGGCGAAGATACTGCGATGGGCTAAAGGAAGGAAAAAATATCGGACAAAAATCTAAACAAAAGCTTATGCAATCGATTATATATAACTAAAAATATAGGTTTTTAGATATCTGGTCTGCTGCTTCTGTTATGTATCTCGAGATTCGTGATAGAATCCAAAGAAGAATCAGCAACATTATCGGTCCTGACCTGGCATCTCAGCTTTAGTTACTTTCCCTACCGCCGTTACATAGCTTTCCCCGGCCTTTTCTATAAACATTTTCATGGTAATTGTTCTGGTGAGCTTTCCTTCCCATATCTCAGGTAAAAAAAAAAAAGTGTAGCTTAGATGTGGCCTCTAGTGAGAATCGAACTCACTACTCAGTCGTAATTGTTCTAGCGAGACAAGCTTGTTAACCATTACACCGCCTCGAGTTGTCCAAAAATTGTAAATATGGGGACTAGCTAGCACTTCATAGAAACTTTGAGGTATTATGGTGGATGTACTAAGAATAGTAAGTAAGAATGTGTTCTTTCGCTGTAAGGAATAATGTGGAATATTTGGGTCAGTAATTGTTGCTTGTTAAGTTTAATTATAAGACAAAAGACCAGCCTTCCTAAACCCCCTTTTGGCCTTGTGCCACATTTTTTGTATATTTACAAAATGAATATTTCTTTCCTCTTTGGCAGTAACAATAGTAAAGAAGGATGTGTTGTTTTGGTGTAAGGAATACTTCTTTGGGTCAGCAATCGTGGCCAAGATAGTTTAAGATGAAACAGACTGATGACCAGCCTCCTCCCCCTATCACGTTTTTGGCCTCGTGCTTTCCTCTTTGGTACCTCATCTTTACGATTTTAAGTGCAGTGTTAGGAAGTCATCGTTTTGGATATTCGCAGATAGAACCGTAAGTTCTATGCTAACACATTCTTCTCTTGTACTTTCTAGCTCCTTGCTTTTCAGACAATTTTCATCTTCAAAAATGTTCTGTCTCCTAAAATCTCGTTTTTATTCAGCCTTTAGTGGCTTTATTGCCTTGTTTGGGGTAAAATGAATGAAAAATATGTTACATTTACGAGAGAAAGGTGATCACGATATTAGGACAACATGTACGTACATATAAGCAGTGTGATCTTTGGTAGCAATACTGAATAGTGACAGTGTTTCTTGCTTAAAATCATCAGGCCATTTTTTAACGATTGCGTTTAAGCCTGAAAGACTATTCTACGTTTATAACTATGGCCACACTTCTCTATTATATATATATATATATATACACACACACAGGGTGAACCATAAGTTTCCATACGGATTGAATCCTGTAAATGGACTTCAACCAAAGTGAACGAGGATGCAAACTTTTCAACTAAGATTTTGTTCACTAATGAAGCAAATTAGTACGTCAATAGAGGTATTGAACTACTTGGTACAGTCGATAAAGGCTTTAGTTAGATTCAGTAACAGGACTCAAATAGTGTGAGTTCAATACCTGGTTAAGGCAGTGAAGAACTTGGAGAGGAGAATTAACAGGAGATAACTGACATCCATTAGACATGACACGTGGAACTAGAACAGTCCACCCCAGTGAGCGAAATAAAGAGTTCAGTTCGACATTCCAACCACCTGAAGAAGGCCGGAGTGTAAAACGGCCGAAATGTAATAATTATAGCGACAAAGATGAGGACAATAATTCGAATAAAGTAAATAGTGGGAAACTCGTATTAATATGTTTTCGAAACAATGTTAATCATATAGAGCACATTGTATAAATAACAGTTGTCCAACATAAAATGTTTATTTTTTTTCTATGTATGGAAACTAATGGCCTACCCTGTAACCATACAGACGCACGAGTGCGCAACATTTATTTTTAGTTCATCGTTTGATGGAATTGATTTTAAAGTGAAACAAGGAAATAGTCTGAAATAAAATTTATTCATTACTTATGGTATTAGTTATCCTATTTCATTTATATTACTCTATAAATGAACTGTGATAATATTTGTAGCCTTTTATTAGACGTTTTTGTAATATTGTTTGAATTTCTGAAAATCGGAAGACCGAAATTATATATATATATATATATAAAAAACTATACAAAATATTTATTTTTTCAGTTTTTCGATTTTTTATATTCAAAATATAGCAAAAAACGTATTACAGGAAAATACTAGTGGAATGTGAAGAGAGATATTTTCTTTTCGTCAAGTCTCATAATTATTTCCCTTTATTTTATCAGAGAAGTACTCATAAATAAACTGTAATAATTTTCTTCATCTGATTATTCATACTTTTTTTTTTACTGCAATATTGTTTGAATTTCTGAAAACCGAAAAATAAATGGCCCCCAGAATTTAGGATATTGGATTATATATATATCAAAAATTTGCATGGTCTGCTATTTTTTTATATATCACATTCTATATATATATATATATATATATATATATATAAAAATGGCCCGGCTATTCTATGTTTAGAAAAGGGGATGATTATGAACTATGATTTTCAAGGCTCCTTTTGCATTTATTGCATTAATGTAACGCGCTGATCTTCCTCGCATTGTCCTCAATGTCATAAGGTTTAGGAATGTGAATGAAATAGATGAGTGGAAATTGAACAAAATAATTGGAAAAGAAACGAAAACAATAAAAAGAATAAAATGTTTGAAAAGAAAGCAAGACAGAGATAGGAAGGGGGTCAGAAAGAAAATAAAAAAAATTAAGTTGCGGAGGCCAGAGAAAGAAAATTCTGGAATGTTGGGGTGGGGAGAGTTGGAGGCCAGAAAAAGAAGAAAACGATAACGCCAAATGCTAATTTAAGAGAAACAGAATAAGAAATTCCAATGCTGAAGGCAAGAAAGAAAAACCTTGAGAACAATAATATAAACATGGGGATAAATAAAAAGTTGAATGTAGAAAGAAGAAATCCGATAAAGAAATAAAACGAAAAGAAAATTTGTTAAAAAGTAAAAACTGAAAGACAAAAAACAAAAAGAATAAAAAAAAATTCATTGAGGAAAAAAAAAAAAAAAATGAAATGTAAACAAAACTATTTTTAAAAACATCTGTAATTATTAATGAAGCAAAACAAATATTTTAAAAAAATGATACCTTGAGACATGTTCAAAGCTTTGCGCTTATTCATCTGTGTACATGAGTGAATATCATTTGATGGTCAATTTAGCATCGTACTGTACCTAGTTAAAGTATGTCCATTGTCGAATTAAATGATTCCTTGCGGAGAAATTATCTCAAACTGGCCGGTTTCAGCTGATCAGTGGGTAATGAGCGACCAAACGCGAAATGGCGGTCGAACGTGCGACCAAACGCGAAATGGCGGTCGAACGTGCGACCAAACGCGAAATGGCGGTCGAACGTGCGACCAAACGCGAAATGGCGGTCGAACGTGCGACCAAACGCGAAATGGCGGTCGAACGTGCGACCAACGCGAAATGGCGGTCGAACGTGCGACCAAACGCGAAATGGCGGTCGAACGTGCGACCAAACGCGAAATGGCGGTCGAACGTGCGACCAAACGCGAAATGGCGGTCGAACGTGCGACCAAACGCGAAATGGCGGTTTGCGACCAAACGCGAAATGGCGGTCGAACGTGCGACCAAACGCGAAAATGGCGGTCGGACGCGACCAAAACGCGAAATGGCGGTCGGACGCGACCAAACGCGAAATGGCGGTCGAACGTGCGACCAAACGCGAAATGGTGGTCGAACGTGCGACCAAACGCGAAATGGCGGTCGGACGTGCGAAATGGCGGTCGGACGTGCGACCAAACGCGAAATGGCGGTCGAACGTGCGACCAAACGCGAAATGGCGGTCGAACGTGCGACCAAACGCGAAATGGCGGTCGACATATGTCCGAGTATTATGGAGGTGTTTTAACATATCCTACTCGATAAAAAGACTAAAAAGATATAGGCAGATAAAATGTATAAAATATACAAAAGGCTAATTGGGAGTTTCTGTGTCATGTTTCTAGATAAGATATAAATATCCTCACAAACATGGGATATTTTTGTATTTTCTGTATTGTTTTAAGAAGAGTAATTTAACATTCAAATATTTCTTCAGACATAATTCAGATAAGAAAAGACCAAGAACAAAAATATTCGCTAAATTTTTATTAGTTGTTAGTATTTTATTAAAATTTTATAATTATGAACAAAGACTGTTTAATATTTTTGTAAACGTTTGCAACGCTAACCTTATATATATATATATATATATATGTGTGTGTGTTTTCAGTAGTCATCTGCATACATCGGTATAGTTTACTGTATCGAAAAGGCAGTTTATGAACTATGAACAAACATTTACTAAAGACTTTCGGCATTGTTTTTGTAGAGGCAAAGAGGTCCAGGGTTGCATGAAGTGTTTTGCAACAGCCAATATAACGCTAAAATATGGCTTACCTCCAGGACTAAGACTGGTTCGAACGTGTCTCGCATGTAAAATATTCCCAAAAGGAAGAATGACGGCTTCACTCGTCACACATTTAGAACAGATAGATCCCGTATCGTATTCACACTCACTGTGTGTGTGTGTGTGTGTGTGTGTGTGTGTGTGTATATATATATATATATATATATATATAGTCTCTTTTCACATATGTAAATTTGGCCTATCAATGAAGATATAAAAGTGTGCATGAAGAGGTGAAAGACAGAACGGTAACTGCTGTATTGAACAGATGTGTTTGCGGCCAGTGGAATGTTTGACTAAAGGAAAAGGATTGCAGGAATTGATTACAAACCAGAAGAAACTACAATTTTTACAAACTTTTCGATGTTTTCCATACAGGTGGGCGATGATACGAAAAAGGTTGGGAACTCTCGACTTATACTAAATAACTGGTTGCTCATACACTGTTACAGACAATTGGCTTAAGAAATGATAATCTATTCAATATAATAAGAAAAGACTGATTTCAACATTAACTGAGTTAACATTTGAAATCAACCAACGCATCTTTTGTTTTTCTTCCAAGTCCTCTGAAAATGTCTTTAGTTAAAATTCCTTCAATTTTCGTTAGCTACAGTGAAATAATTCGACAAACATAAAAACTATTAATGTTCCTTACTGATTGATTTTACTTTTTCAATATGTCTATTTTCTGATTTTTGGTTTGTTATATATATATATCTTTTCCCATGTCTTAGCACATTAGGCTAAAACGAGTTTTCAAAGACTTTTTGTTTATACCGTCAGTTTACAATTTTTTTTTAAATATCACGTTTCGCATATTCACATGAGAGTACTTGTTTATGTATTTTTAATTTAATTTTTTTTTACTTTCTCCAGTCTCCTACGTTTTTTTTTTCCGTTTGGTGGAAGCACAAAACTATCCATATCGTCCGTGATCCGGAAGCCAGCAAGGAACATGACACCAGCACATTGCAGAGAAATATCGTTGAACGATAACTAACAATAGCCAAAGAGAAAATACGGCATCTTTAAACAAATCCAACATTTAAAAATGCCTAATGAAGTGGCCGAAAGCGCTTCGGCCAATGTACGATATGGCTAATTTCTGTACTCCATTCACACCAAACGGAAAAATATAAGAACGCTGGTAAAACTTAAAAGAAAAATTCCCTTGTCCATTATATATATAGTACGAAATGGAAAAAATCCGACAATTATTTTAAGTTATCTTCTGTTTATACGTTATTTTCATAGACACATATTTAAGTAAATGCTCTGTTTATAATAAACAATATTAACATTTCCCGGCCTTAATATCCGAGAAATTTTCATAGAAAATATTGTCTTCCGACAGGAATCGAACCCGTATTCTATACGGAGCCGTCATATAGCCTGACGTGCTATACCAGTTTAGCTACAGAGGAGCGTCTGGTCAGCAAGGTCAATTTTACTGCTTCTTAACCACAGCCTTCTATGATTTCTCCTCGAACATTCATATCTGCACGATGCGTATCCAAACGTAAAGAAAGGTCCATTTCGTGGTGTGTGACGTCAAAGTCCGACAATTATTTTCAGTCATCTGTTTATACGTTATTTTTATAGATACAAATATTTAAGCATTTTCTGTTTATAATAAACAGTATTAACAACATTTACCGCACAAAGAAAGCATATGTAAAAATAAAACCGGACACCAAAGCCCACACTAAGCAACCGTGTGTGTGTCCCCTGAAAAGTACGACTACAAAACATCTCGTATCACTTTTTTATCACATAAAATGGACAATTCGGAAATATCTTTTAGTTTTACACTAGCAGTAGAAACCGGCGTTGCCCGGGGATGTAACAGTAAGAGATAGATCAAGTATCGACCATCATAAAGACTGAAAAATAAAATTGACAGATTATAGTTTAAGGTTGACAGATACGCATGTCCTAATTATTTTTTTTTGTTTTGTTTTTTTACGAATTGGTCAAACCAAAAAAAAAAAAAAACAAAAAGAACAAAAAAAAAACAAAAAAAAAATATTGTTTTCAATCGTTATTTGTCTACCGATTGAATAGAATTTTATCATAAACAATTGTCTTGTAAATGGAGTTTTTAAAGCATTCTGAATGTAAAAATAAAGAAAAAACTGTGCAAGACAATAAGAAACACTACCTGCCAAAAAAAAGTGAAGTTTTGTAGAAATCGGTTGAAAAATGTAGGAAATCCGATCCCATATATAAAGGAACACAGAAACAACCTGAGTTTTTATAATAAGTATAACTCGATATGAGTTGTCCCCCCTTTCATTCTCGCAATGCCTCTTAATCGTGTTTTCAAATTGATTTCGTGCAAAAACTTGTATTTTTCAACTTTTTGGCACTGTCAGAACCACCGCAAGGTAATTTTACGTAGTGCTATGAAGTTTTGTTGAAATCGGTTGAAAAATGTAGGAAATCCGATCCAATATATAAACGTACAGACACACACACACACAACCTGGGTTTTATAATAAGTCTGATTATATTAGTTATGTAGTTATGTCAGTGTTATTTTCCAGCGACATCGGTCATGTACAATATGTGCATCACAGTAATTCGTAGAAGAGTGGAAAAACTAAAGTGATTTCATTTGCTTTTGGTAAAGTTCCAACGAAAAAATACTAAGAAAAATAGAAAATATTTTAAATGAATAAGTGTTCTGGAAAATTGCTTTGTCCAAATAAAAGTATCTTACTTGTTCGGATGTTAATTCTAAAAGTGAAATAATCAATCGACACCTTATAGTGTTATTTACAAGTACAAAATATATTTTCATATAATCAAACAATAGTTCAACAATTTCCCCACAAAATCAGAACCTTCTACACCCACAAAAGTTCCATTCAAGTTGACGCATGGACACCAGATGTTTAGCCATGCATAACAAACACTAAAACATAATTATTCACATTTTATATATATACGCACACACACACACACAATACTTATGTATGCATACATACAAAATGACTTTGTGTATATATATATATATATATATATATACACACACACACACACACACACAGACAGATTACGTGATTACGTCGGATACGACGTACGGCGTTTTGTACTTATGACGCCATCTTCCATAATATATATGAGCAAGACGGCGTTGTTTCTTCACGGGCTGTACACCATGTTTGCTTGTGCTACATTCACTATCTCTCGTTTGTATCGTTTTTTTTTGGGGGGGGGGGGGCTTCTTTATGCCCACGAAGCTTAAGGGGGAGACTCGTGGGTTTTTATGTAGGTGAGTTCTGATCTATGTCGAAAATCAGGTTACGTGGCACAATGGAAACAGATCTCCGACCTAAGACCATGAACCTCTCTCTCTCTCTATATATATATATATATATATATATATATATATATATATATACACACACACACACACAAAGGATATATTTTTGCGATAAACAGATTTAGTCAAGACAATCAGTCCTTTCGAATACATATCAAGAATGTTTTTAACTTCTATCACCCCATGCAAGGCAGTGAAGCCACTAAGATACAAGAGGTTACTGAGTGTAAGAACAAGAAAATAATGAGAAACATTATGGAGCGAGAAGAATAGAAGACTAGCCAAGACAGTAGATGGCGATTAACATTGCATTTAAATTTTTGAAGATGACATTGGCTGGAAAGATTGGAGCTGGAAGAGAGTTCCACAAAAGAGAAGTGTGAGAAAAGAAACTTAGCATAGAACTTACGGTTACATTTAGCCAATTCAAATGTGAATAGTACTTCGCTTATATTTTTCAAGTCTAGATACCACACTGAAGAGTTCATTGGAAGAATTACCACGGAAATATGTATAGAAAAGACACATGGAAGCAACTTTACGGCGGTGACTGAAGCCGAGATGCCAGTTCAGGATCAATAATATTGCTGATTCATCTTTGGATTTTATCAAGAATCTCTAAATATATAACAGAAGCCCCGGACATTATGTTTCAGCAATATTCGAAGCATGGATGGATGATAGCCTTATAATTAAGATCGATTCTGCAGAGAAAATAATCTGTTAAGCACGATATAATGACCCAATTTTCTTCGCAGCTGACCTAGCAATGGATTCAATATAGTCTCTCAACTTCATATCAGCTGAGAATGTTAAACCGAAAAGGCGAAACGAGTCACTGTCATGGAGGTTAGCTTCAGCCATGCTGATGAGTGACAGAAACAAGTCTTTCAGGTGATTAATAGAAGTAAGTTTCGTTTTGGAGTCATTCAAATTAAACCATTCCTTGCCCCAGTTTTTAGGTTATTCTAAACGTCCATTACATTCACCTACGTGCTAATACTCTTGGGAAAGGTATGAATACATCTTTCATACCAATCTATGGGTAAATCGTAGGACAGTCTGGATTCTTCGGCCTTGGGTGACAACCAGTCTGTCGCAGTGTTTTAATACACAGAAAAGAATGAGTGCTTAATATATTTATTCAGTACCAGTGTTAACGGATACATACAAAACACACAGAACAATAAGTTACAAAACAATTAACAAGACAACTTACAAAGAATAGAGGTGGGTCAAATGCTGTATAGCCAAACAAAGATCAGTCCGAATATTTATCAGCTTATTCATCAACTGTTGAAGTGCTTAATCGTAGAGTATTTAAGGAAGTGCTTAATCGTAGAGTATTTAAGGCCATCTTGTAGATTGCTGAAAGGGATGTTAACTATTCTACAACACACAAGAAAGAAACGGCAAACCACCGCGGAAAAAAGTCTTCTGCCTCGTCAGACATGATCGCCGAAGCGTGTATCACGTATGGCATTTAACTGAACAGTGGTATATTTTCTGTATACCTACTTTTGCAGCTCTTTTGATAAGGACATAAGCTTACTGCTGAAACGACAGGAGTAACAATTACTAACTAATCTCTTTGTAGATGATTAACAAGACCAGGTTTGTTTTCAAGGAAAGAGAGCTTATCATCGGTGAGCGCAATTCTAACTATAAGCTGATGTCAGTTTGCTAATGCAGGAAAACTAGAACCTTCTAGATTAGGTCGTGAAGGAAAGCGAGAAGAAAGGACTATCAATTGTGAAAACACAGAAGGTATGGTTATCAGCAAGAGAAAAAAAAGCCCAAGATGCGAATTAGGAATTGGGAATATCAGCATCAAGAAATTTAAATATCATGGATGTTTTTTTTAACAGCAAATAGGAAAATGTGACACCGAAAACCGTAGGTGCACGGTACTATCAAAATATGCCTTCCAAAAGCTAAGCGAAGTATTAAGAAACAGGAAAATCTAACAGATGAAGAGACAACAGGAGTCAAGAGAATTATGCTTCTACAGAAAGATGGACAGAGCTCACATGCAAGGAAAAAGTCTTAATAAAAATACCAAAAGACGGCGGAAATTGCTTGGACACATAAGGAAGGAAGGCTTAGAAAACCTAACCCTCACAGGGGACATATTAAGTTCAAGAGATATAGTGGAAAGCAGCGGGTCACCTTCCTGCCGAGTTTGTGCGAACGGATGGCGGGAGACATGGCAAAGGGAGAAACGCTACTAAGGATCACAAGGAACAGGAAGTTGTGGAGAGCCATGATCGACCGCGCCGGGAAGAGACACGACACATAGTAAAGGGAAAAAGAAACAACACGCCTTTTATTATGACTGTATCGTACCGATCAAAGCTAATATTTTCTCTTTATCGATTTGCCTGCCGTTCCTCTATGTTTGGCTTTATCCAACTCTGCTCACACGGCAGGGAGATTATTTTGTTGTAGAGGAACACGAAGAATCACAGTTTTTAAATGTAGACTAACTGTCTTCCCAGCATTCGTAGCGATTTGACCAAATCGTTCTTGGAAGAGACGAGAAATAGATTAGAGAAATAAAGTCGGTTGTCTTCGGCAAAGAGTTTATCTATGCAAAATACATACAGACAAGAGAACAGAGTATTTTTAAATAGGATTTTTGTCGTGATGTAAGTTAAGAGATTTGATAGCTGAAATGTTTTGTAGATATATGAAAATTGAGAGAGGAAAGAAAATGAGATTTGGAAAAAAAAGAGAAAAGAATCGGACATCAAAAACGTAATAGAAAAATGTAAATGGAGGAGGTGGGTAAAGAAAAAAGGAAAGAAAGTGCAAAGAAGGAGAAAGAAAGAAAAAAGCGAAAGAAAGTGCAAAGAATGAGAAAGAAAGAAAAAGCAAAGAAAGTGCAAAGAATGAGAAAGAAAAAAGCAAAAGAAAGTGCAAAAGAATGAGAAAGAAAGAAAAAGCAAAGAAAGTGCAAAGAATGAGAAAGAAAGAAAAAAAAAAAAAAGAAAAAAAAGAATGCAAAAGAAAGAAAAAAGAAAGAAAGAAAAAAGAAAGAAAGAAAGAAGAAAAAGCAAAGAAAGTGCAAAAGAATGAGAAAGAAAGAAAAAAAAAAAAGTAAAAAGAATGAGAAAGAAAGAAAAGCAAAGAAAGTGCAAAGAATGAAAGAAAGAAAAAAAGCAAAGAAAGAAAAAGAATGAGAAAGAAAAAAAAAAAAAAGAAAAAGAATGAGAAAGAAAGAAAGAAAGAAAAAAAAGGAAAGAAAGTGCAAAGAATGAGAAAGAAAGAAAAAGCAAAGAAAGAATGAGAAAGAAAGAAAAAAGCAAAAAAAAGCAAAGAATGAGAAAGAAAAAAAAAAAAGAAAAAGCAAAGAATGAGAAAGAAAAAAAAAAAGAAAGTGAAAAAGAATGAGAAAAAGAAAGAAAAAAGAAAGAAAGATTACCAAAAGAATGCAAAAGAAGAAAGAAAAAAAAAAGCAAAGAAAGTGCAAAGAATGAGAAAGAAAGAAAAAAAGCAAAAAAAAGAAAGAAAAAAAAAGTGCAAAGAAATGAAAAAGAAAGAAAAAAAGCAAAGAAAGTGCAAAAGAATGAGAAAGAAAAAAAAAAGCAAAGAAAGTGCAAAGAATGAGAAAGAAAGAAAAAAGCAAAGAAAGTGCAAAGAATGAGAAAGAAAGAAAAAAGCAAAGAAAGTGCAAAGAATGAGAAAGAAAGAAAAAAGCAAAGAAAGTGCAAAGAATGAGAAAGAAAGAAAAAAGCAAAGAAAGTGCAAAGAATGAGAAAGAAAGAAAAAAAGCAAAGAAAGTGCAAAGAATGAGAAAGAAAGAAAAAAAGGAAAGAAAGTGCAAAGAATGAAAAAAAGAAAAAAGCAAAGAAAGTGCAAAGAATGAGAAAGAAAGAAAAGCAAAAGAAAGTGCAAAAGAATGAGAAAGAAAAAAAAAAAGCAAAAAAAGAAAGAAAGAAAAAAAAAGCAAAAGAATGCAAAGAATGAGAAAGAAAGAAAAAAAAAAAAAGAAAGTGCAAAGAATGAGAAAGAAAGAAAAAGGAAAGAAAGCAAAAGAATGAGAAAGAAAGAAAAAAAAGGAAAGAAAGTGCAAAGAATGAGAAAGAAAGAAAAAGCAAAAGAAAGTGCAAAAAGAATGAGAAAGAAAAGAAAAAAAGCAAAAGAAAGTGCAAAGAATGAGAAAAAGAAAAAAGCAAAGAAAGTGCAAAGAATGAGAAAGAAAGAAAAAGCAAAGAAAGAATGAGAAAGAAAATGAGAAAGAAAGAAAAAAAAAGAAAGTGCAAAGAATGAGAAAGAAAAAAAAAGCAAAAGAAAGTGCAAAGAATGAGAAAGAAAGAAAAAAGCAAAAGAAAGTGCAAAGAATGAGAAAGAAAGAAAAAGGAAAGAAAGTGCAAAGAATGAGAAAGAAAGAAAAAGGCAAAAGAATGCAAAGAATGAGAAAGAAAGAAAAAAAAAAGAAAGTGCAAAGAATGAGAAAGAAAGAAAAAGCAAAGAAAGTGCAAAGAATGAGAAAGAAAGAAAAAAAGCAAAGAAAGTGCAAAGAATGAGAAAGAAAGAAAAAAAGCAAAGAAAGTGCAAAGAATGAGAAAGAAAGAAAAAAAGCAAAGAAAGTGCAAAGAATGAGAAAGAAAGAAAAAAAGCAAAGAAAGTGCAAAGAATGAGAAAGAAAGAAAAAAAAGAAAAAAAAAAAAAAGAAATGAAAAGGAAAGAAAAAGCAAAGAAGAAAAGAGAAAGAAAAAAAGGCAAAGAAAGTGCAAAAGAAGGAGAAAGAAAAAGAAAAAAGGCAAAGAAAGAAAGAAAAGCAAAAGAAAGGAGAAAGAAAGAAAAAAGGAAAGAAAGTGCAAAGAATGAGAAAGAAAGAAAAAAGAAAAGAAAAAAGAAAGAAAGAAAGTGCAAAGAAGGAGAAAGAAAGAAAAAAAGGAAAGAAAGTGCAAAGAATGAGAAAGAAAGAAAAAAAGGAAAGAAAGTGCAAAGAATGAGAAAGAAAGAAAAAAAGGAAAGAAAGTGCAAAGAATGAGAAAGAAAGAAAAAAAGGAAAGAAAGTGCAAAGAATGAGAAAGAAAAAAAAAAGAAAGGCAAAAGAATGAGAAAGAAAGAAAAAGGAAAGAAATGCAAAGAATGAGAAAGAAAAAAGGAAAGAAACAAAGGAAAGAAACAAAGGAAAGAAACAAAGGAAAGAAACAAAGGAAAGAAACAAAGGAAAGAAACAAAGGAAAGAAACAAAGGAAAAAAGGAAAGAAAAATGTTGAGAAAATATGAAAATGAAAGACGAAAGAAAAATAAAATTAATGTGTGAAATATAAAAAGAACGAAGAAAATGAAAAAAGAACGAAATGAGAGAGAGAGACAAAACGGAAACGGAGGATGAAAATGAAGGAAAAGTGAGATTGAGAGAAAGGGAAAAAGTATGAGAATGTATAGTGAGTGCGAAAGATATTACCACAAAACCAGTGTACGGAAAATTGAAAAATAAAAGCTAAAATGTCCAAAGTCTTGAGAGAATAGAATGAAAACAGTTTTAAATCGCCTTGTATTATTTATACGCCATTATTTCTAGGTTCTTCTTTTGAAGTTCATGTCGTCTGCACATCGGAATGGTTGTTGCTCTTACTTCTTAAGGGAGACGAGTCTTTGGGCAACAGAAAGCCAGCCATTCTGTGACAGAAAAATAATATATTTTTGTCAGTTAATCACACCAACCGACTAAGAAACTAAGCACCACTACGTTACTATATGCTCCATTTAGAAGGACTCTTACGTGCAAAATTTGAAAGAGGTATTTCAGTCAAACTTTATAGCATGTATATATTATATGTATTGTGAGCGAGTCAGACAACAAAGAACAGAAACAAAGATTTCTAAGTGTATTACAATAGTGAGCTGCTGCGTAGTGATTTCGATTTTCCCATCGTACCTCCAGACTTTCGCCTAATGGTAATATTAGCCGTTTCCTTGTAAGGAAACATTTAGCTTTTATTGACCAAGCCTCTAATACTTCTATCGATGGAAATTTATAAAATATTTCTCTTAAAATAACTGTTTCAGAAAAGGTTTTCACATGTCCATCTACAACTCTTTCCAGTAATAATGGGCTTTTACTTCCTAACCTTGTATTTGAAGCAGTGATGAAAAACGGGGGGTGGGGTAGCCTTAGCAAAGGGAGGTAACGTGCTAAGAGGATCGCTTCTGTCCTGAAGGGACGCAGCACATAGAAGTGTGGAATGTCAACATATCGATTATGTCCTTATTTTCTCTTCCAGTTACATATGCTATACATTTTAGGTGTTGCTGATTTCGAAACTTCAAAGAGTGATGTGGTTTCTGTTATTTGCTACAGTTCTTTATTGTGTAGCGCCAGATTACAAAGTTTCGAAGAAGTGTGGTTGTCACCAAGACCCGTAATTTTCACTCATTTTAACCACTGATCCGAGAAAGCGGTTGTATGCAGCTGACAATTAAGATATTTCAGAACAGGTTTGGCGCCATAAAGTTGAAAATCAAAATATGCCCAAATTTCTATGCAAAAGTGGTGAAAACTTTGTTTTCATTAACAACGCATGAAAGGAAAAGAAAAAGAAAAAAAAGAAAAAAAAAAAAAAAAAAAAAAAAAAAAAAGAAAAAAAAAAAAAAAAAAAAAGAAAAAAGAAAAAAAAAAAAAGAAAAAAAGAAAAAAAAAAAAAAAAAAAAAAAAAAAAAAAAAAAAAAAAAAAAAAAAAAAAAAAAGAAAAAAAAAAAAAAAAAAAAAAAGAAAAAGAAAAAAAAAAGAAAAAAGAAAAAAAAAGAAAAGAAAAAAAAAAAAAAAAAAAAAAAAAAAAAAAATAAAAAAAATAAAAGTTACCCCTTAAGCTGAAGAATATTTTCACCACCAGTCCAAGACAATTTTGATTGCTAGCTACTGCACAAAAAAGACAATGGTTAAACATAACAGAAAAACTTAAGGAAAAATAAATTCCTTTAAATAATTTATGGAAATAATCATTCTTTGTCTGATGGAGGTAGCAAGACCCGAAAACAGTGTAGCAAAAATATGGTAAATAAAGTATAATATATATCTAAAAATCCACATAACCAAAAACGTTTATGACTTTTTTCTCTCTCTATATATATATATATATATATATATATATATATATATATATATATATATATATATATAAACTGCTTATCAACCTTTAAAGGTTATTTATAAGCTGCAATTTTTAGATTTTCAGAGTTTTGGTGAGGGATAATATTGATTCAATTTATACTAGTTAACCTTTAGCTTGGGAGGAGAGGTGAATTCATACCTTTTTTATACGGTTATTTGCACGCCTGTAAATATAACGAACCCGACTGGAACTGAAACTCGGCTATCCGTTTTCCAATCGACAGCTGTTATCTACTATACCGCTCACACATCCAAGTTAACAACACCTGCTAGGGCCAAGAAGTCACCTAGGTTCGAAGTTGCGTAACTTCGGTCATGTCATGACATGACATGACATATATCCCGCCGAGAGCACGACCCGGAGTTTCAGGCCCAACGCAATCTTCAGGTGCTGAGGAATTTAGACTGACCATCATGCAAATTGAATTTAAGAATATATCTTTTACCGCAATGCTGGTGCAGTTAAGTATTATACATATTGGGATCATTGCTTCTTTTTTTTAAAATTATATTTTAAAAAAAAAAAAAAAAATTTAAAGAAATTCCTTAAAAAGTTTTTCAATAAACTATATTCCTCAAAACATTTGGCAATTGAAATAACCGGGATGAGCATATGAACGTATATAGCGCGCGTAACAGCAAAATTATCCATCCCACAAAATGTTTAATATCTAAAAACCACTCAAGTAATTGATCGTTGTTTTCCAGGTTTTCAGATAAGATGTTTAACCATCTTGACACCATTTATCGTAAGAATCACCCCTTTGGGCTATTCATGTAAAAAGAGGGTAGACTAAAATTGTTTTGTGTAAGCCTGACTATTTCCAACTGGGTGAGAGGAGAAAGATCATTCATGCCGTCAGTAATGATACCAACATTCATACTCTGGCTTCCATCTTCAAAGTCCATTCAAGAATCATCAAGAGAACGGTGAATAAGTTTTTAAAAAAGAGGGAACAGTAGAGAGAAAAACTGGATCACAACAGGAAAAGGGATCATCATTTCAACTTAGAGCTAAAGAGATCAATTAGAAAAGATCCAACTCAATTCATGAGACATTAGGCACATGAGAGAAGAGTTTCAGCTATGACAGTCCAAAGAGCAGTTAAAAGATTTTAAAATGAAATCGTACGTGAAACCAGTGAGAAACCAGATCACCATGAGTAAGATTGAAAATGATACTGGAATTATATATATATATATATATATATATGTGTGTGTGTGAATTTCTTTCAATCCTTCATGAGATTCCGATCATTTAGCTATGATTAATTAATGAACATCTTCGTTTATGATCGAATTCATCATGATACTTCTGTTAAGCTTAGAGAGTAATTTTTATATTCTTATTGCTCGAAGTAGAGTTCAATCGTGTTATAAAAACCTTGGGGAATCCAGTAAGATATCTTTAATCTTTTCTAAGATACAACGGTTCAAATCTTAGACAATTTTGCTGTTACACCACACACACACACATATATATATATATATATATATATGTGTGTGTGTGTGTGTATGCGCGAGCGAAGGCCAAACTGTAGAGGTACTCGATTAAAAATGGCAACACACGAGGAGACACTAGTATTTTTTATTTCTTCCTTGTTTTTCCTTTGACTTTCTCATCATATATCTCAATAAATTCAGTTGAACTATGTAACCCCTGAATGAACGGATAACATATGCAAAACCTTATGTCGGAAAGATTCATTTGTAACTTTTTGATTTCATTTCTGTTCCCCACCACTTTCTCTCTTGAATACTGAACACTTAAGAAAAAAAACTGCTTTGCCCAAGAACTTTATCCTCCAACTATACACTAGTCGACTTTTTTGCGGAGATATGTTCGTATCTAAATGCATTTCCTCCAACTAAGGACTGTCACACTGTTAAAAATCATCGTCTGTAATTGAAGCAAACATGTATGAAAAAAATAAAAAATAAAACTCAAAATGTCGCCGAAAAGATTACAAAAAATAACAAGCAAAAACACATTCATGCTTCGATCGATAAATGTCTTCGGCAGAATCATAAGACAATCACTCGAGCAGAAATGAAAGTTTAAAATCGAAACGACGAATCTTCAAGTTCTTGTGGTGCAGTAAGCTAGACTAAATATCGCCTTTCGACGGAAATCGAGTCGACAACTGTCTTCGACTAAAAATAAAAAAAAAAAAAAAAAAAAAAAAAAAAAAAAAGGAAAGCTAAGCTGATGTAGTATATTAGATACTGAGTAAGCTTCGTCGTCTAGTTTGGTACAAGCACAATACAACGGGACTCCCAAGATAGAAATCAATATCAACGTTGAACAGACCTTGTTACGATACCACTACTCTACAGTAGGCGTTGTTTTTGATGTTTTACACCTTCATTGATTAGTATTTGATGAATTAAGAACATAGTGACATATGAAGAGTACCAAATGATATTGAACTCTAATAAACTTTGCAAGATGTTGATGCCAACTATAACTGTACAAATGGCGTTAACGTTAATGCTAGGTATATATATATATACACACACACAAGAGAAGACAGAGAGAGAGAGAGAGAAGACAGAGAGAGAGAGAGAGAGAGAGAGAGAGAGACAGAGAGAGAGAGAGAGAGACAGAGAGAGAGAGAGAGAAGACAGAGAGAGAGAGAGAGAAGACAGAGAGAGAGAGAGAAGACAGAGAGAGAGAGAGAGAAGACAGAGAGAGAGAGAGAAGACAGAGAGAGAGAGAGAGAGAGAGACAGAGAGAGAAGACAGACAGAGAGACAGAGAGAGAAGAAGACAGACAGAGAGAGAGAGAAGACAGACAGAGAGAGAGAGAGAGAGAAGACAGAGAGAGACAGAGAGAGAGAGAGACAGAGAGAGAGAGAGAAGAGAGAGAGAGAGAGAGAGAGAGAGAGAGAGAGAGAGAAGACAGAGAGAGAGAGAGAGAGAGAGAGAGAGAGAGAAGAGAGAGAGAGAGAGAAGAGAGAGAGAGAGAGAAGACAGAGAGAGAGAGAGAGAAGACAGAGAGAGAGAGAGAGAGAGAGACAGAGAGAGAGAGAGAGAGAGAGAGAAGAAGACAGACAGAGAGAGAGAGAGAGAGAAAAGAGAGAGAGAGAGAGAGAGAGAGAGAGAGAGAAGAGACAGACAGAGAGAGAGAGAGAGAAAAGACAGAGAGAAGAGAGAGAGAGAGAGAGAAAGACAGAGAGAGAGAGACAGAGAGAGAAAAAGACAGGGAGAGAGAGAGAGAGAGGAGAGAGAAGACAGAGAGAGAGAGAGAGAGAGAAAAGAAGACAGAGAGAGAGAGAGAGAGAGAGAGAGAGAGAGAGAAGACAGAGAGAGAAGAGAGAGAGAGAAGACAGAGAGAGAAGAGAGAGAGAAGACAGAGAGAGAGAGAGAGAAGACAGAGAGAGAGAAGAGAGAGAGAGAGAGAGAGAGACAGAGAGAGAGAAGACAGAGAGAGAGAGAGAGAGAGAGAAGACAGAGAGAGAGAAGACAGAGAGAGAGGAGACAGAGAGAGAGGAGACAGAGAGAAGACAGAGGAGAGGGAGAGAGGGAGGGGAGAGGAGGGAGAGAGGAGGAGGGAGAGAGAGAGGAGACAGAGAGAGGGAGGAGAGAAGGAGACAGAGAGAGAGAGAGAGACAGAGAGAGACACAGAGAGAGACAGAGGGGAAGAGAGAGCCCGCCAAAAGATATATACAAACGCTATATTGTATTACTAAATTTATTCAACTCGACAATCAAAAAAAAAAAAAAAAAAAAGGCTCAAAATGGTGGCCTTCAGCTTACAGACATTTATTAGTACGGTGAACTACTGCTGAGGCAACGTTAACCAAAGTTTCACATGCACTTCCATTGTCTTGTCTAAGAGTTGCCAATATAGTCAGTTTTCTGCGATACACATCTTTTAGGGTTCCTCATAGGTAAAAGTCTGCAGGTGGTAAATCAGAACATCGGAGTCGGGAACCAGACTTTACCTTCGTCCCAGCCAGTGTCTTTGCAAATTCAGGTAAGCTCGTACGTCTTGCTGGTAGTGTGGCGGTACGCCATCTTGTTGAAAGAAGAATTCATCATATCCATAAAGTTCATCTATGGCAATGTTAACACAATTTGATAAAACTACGAAAGTAAAGTTTTTTTCCTTTCTTGATGTTTGAATACATTTTTTGGCTGACTGCATCTCTATATACGTTATTTTTATAGATACAATTTAAGATTATAATAAACAATATTAATTACATTTACCGGCTTAAATGTCGGAGAAAGTTTGTAGAAAATGTGTCCTCCAACAGGAATCGAACCTGTACTGTACGTAGAACCATCATTTGACCTGATGTGCTACACCATGTCACTACAGTAGAAGCGTCTGTTGGAGGAGTCTAATGGTGATTACGAAGGTGTTTAGAGTGATGGCGACGTTATGCCTCCATTCCTCTTCCCACAGGATCTCCGTCAAGAGGAGTGGCTGTGTAGAAACCTATGTCTGGCAATTGAACTCTGCACCATGCTACACAAACAGGAGACACTCAGAGAATTTCGACAACTACATCACCCCTTACAACTGGTCACCCAACTCCCTAGACTGCCACCTCCTTGATTATTATGTGTAGGGTGAAGTTGAGCGAGAGACTAAAAAAAACTTATTGTAACGCTAAAGATGAATTGAAAGCAATAATTATGGCAGCATCGACCAACTAACGCAAGGAGACCGGCCAGAAGTATTGCATTTTGGATTCTTTTGGAAGCCATGGTTGAGGGCAACGGCGATTTTATTGAATAAACTTTAGTATTTCAAGATGTGTGATTTTGGTCAATATATCTGTTAAAATGAGACGCTATTATTACTTTGGCGTAATTTAAACGACAATTTATCCATCGCACTACACTATGTATAATAAATACATATTATCGACTTACGGAGAACTGATGTAATCATCTTAATACTAAGACAAGGGGAAAAATTTCTCAGAAATCTTTCCGCCAAACCTTCCTCATGGAAAGAATCACTGGCACTTTTTTTTGTTACACACATACGAAAACAAAATTGTTTCGCCAACTATTTTTTTTTCTCTGAAGATGGGTTGGCTAAAAGTTAAGATATTTTCAGTTTTTTTTTTTTGTTTGTTTTAAGATGTTTACGTCAGTTGTATTTAAATTGATAATTAAATTTTGTAGTATCCAGTCATATATATATATATATATATATATATATAAATATATATATATATATATGACAAAAGGAAACCTTAATTTTGCAGACGCAAAGATGATGTATGTTTCTAATTAATGGTTTTTCACTTATTAATCCAACATATTACTTTAAATTTACGAAAACTAACGCTTGAAGTAATGTGTATGTGAGAGAGATTGGTAGGTTGGTTGACATAATTTATAGCCAGTTAAATTTGTTTTAAATTATTTTGAGACATTTCATACGTTAAAATATTTATTCCTGTTCAAGCTCTTAACTATCTTTTTAAATATAAACACATTCCAAAGTCATTCTTCTATATATATATATATATATATATATATATATATATATATATATATATTTTTGTGTGTGTGTGTGTGTGTATTTAACGACATAAAATCTTACCAATTTAAACCGGCATAACTCTTAAGATACTTGAAAAAAAATGTCAAACTATGAGAATATCAGAAAGAATACTTTGAAAAGGAAGACGAAACCTTCTTTAGTGACATATTGCTTAAAATAGCGGACTGAATCAATTCCTCCTACCTAACGATCGATCTCACCAGTTAGTGTAATGTTCATTAAAGACTTTGAACTGATACTGCAGTACTGGACTCTATGAAGCTACATTAAAGAGATTAAAGACAGGAACATGTCATAAAGTGAGATGTGTACGAAATTATCGACAAAACCATAAAAAAGCAGACCGAATATTATGAAGGCAAAAAAAAAAAAAAAAAAAAAAAAAAATTATTCTACAGTAACAATTTATATTATATGCAGGAAGTGTGAAGAAATTTAATCGTAATATTGCATTATTTCCGGAGATTTATTCATTTAAGAATTGAATGAACCGTATTAAAAGAGACGGGGACGAGGCTAAAGTCAGAGATAGAAGAGACGGGGACGAGGCTAAAGTCAGAGATAGAAGAGACGGGGACGAGGCTAAAGTCAGAGATAGAAGAGACGGGGACGAGGATTCAGAGAAGATTCATTTCAGAGATAGAAGAGACGGGACGAGGCTAAAGTCAGAGATAGAAGAGACGGGGACGAGGCTAAAGTCAGAGATAGAAGAGACGGGGACGAGGCTAAAGACGGGGACGAGGCTAAAGTCAGAGATAGAAGAGACGGGGACGAGGCTAAAGTCAGAGATAGAAGAGGGGACGAGGCTAAAGTCAGAGATCTAAAGAGATAGAAGAGACGGGGACGAGGCTAAAGTCAGAGATAGAAGAGACGGGGACGAGGCTAAAGTCAGAGATAGAAGAGACGG